>JAAAKL020000010.1:0-153585 GCA_010016065.2 Carybdea cf. marsupialis auct. non (Linnaeus, 1758) | reverse complement strand
CTGAGCCGGCGGGCCGTCGCCTGGTCGGTGGCGGTCCCGGCAGCACGCTCCGGTATTGCTGCCGGCGTCGTCCTACAGACCGCTCGGGCACTCGGCGAAACCATGGCGGTCCTGATGATCTGCGGCAATATCGTGCAGACTCCCGGCAGTCTGTTCGACCCGATCCGCACCCTCGCCGCCAATATCGCCCTCGAGATGGGTTATGCGGATGCCAATCATCGCGCCGTGCTCTACGTCAGCGCTCTGGTTCTCCTAGCGATGGTCGCCCTCTTGATTCCGATCGCCGAAGCTGCGGGACGACGCGGCGCTCCATCGGCGGCTCACGGATGAGCCCTCCGACCGCAAGAGCCAACCGTGCCGGCCTCGACCTGCTGGCCGATCTATTCGCCTGGGGCTGCGCGGCCGCGATCACGGCGGCCTTCGCCGGGCTGCTGATCGACCTGGCGCGTCATGGCTTGGGCGAAATCTCGTGGACGCTGCTGACCGCGGCGCCGACCGACGCCGGCCGCGGCGGGGGTCTGGGACCGATCATCCTCTCGACGGTGCTGATCCTGGGAGTCTGCATGACCGCCAGCGTCCCCCTCGGCTTCGCCACCGCAGCGCTGCTAGCAGAATTCACCCGCGGTGGCTCGCGCTTCGGGCGCTGGGTACGGCGATCCCTGGACGTGCTTGCCGGCGTCCCTTCGATCGTCTTCGGTCTGTTCGGCAATGCGTTTTTCTGTCTGGCACTCGGTCTGGGTTATTCGATCCTCTCCGGCGGGCTAACCCTGGCGTGCATGGTGCTGCCGATCCTGATCAAGGTCAGCGAAGAGGGGTTGCGTGCGGTGCCTGATGAATATCGCACCGGCGCCGCAGCCCTCGGCTTGAGCCGCACGACGACTCTGACCCGGATCCTTCTACCGGCAGCAGCTCCGGCCCTCGGTGCCGGGCTGGTGCTCGGTATCGGCCGGGCGCTGGCCGAAACCGCGGCCCTGATCTTCACCTCCGGTTACGTCACCCGTCGTCCGGAATCGTTGCTCGATTCCGGACGGGCGCTCAGCGTTCATATCTATGACCTGGCGATGAATGTGCCGGGTGGCAACGAGCGTGCCTACGCCGCTGCGGCGGTCTTGGTCGCCCTGCTCTGGGTGATCAACGCCATCGCCATCGGCCTGAGCGGTTACGCAGCACGCCAGGCTCGACCCCAGACTCTGGGAGGCTTCGGATGATTCGGACCGATTCTCTGAGCGTCCATTATGGATCGACCACCGCGGTGCGAGGCGCGTCGATCGAAGTTCCGAAAGGCCGCATCACCGCGATCGTCGGGCCCTCCGGTTGCGGCAAGAGCAGCTTCCTCTCGGCGCTCAACCGAATGACCGACCTGATCCCCGGCGCGCGAATCTCCGGCCGGATCTTTCTCGACTGTTGTGACATTCATCAGGACTGCACCACACCGGTGGCGCTGCGTCGCTGCGTCGGCATGATCTTCCAGCGGCCCAACCCTTTCCCCATGTCGATCCGGCGCAATCTCCAGCTCGCCTTGCGAGAGCACGGTGAACGTCGGCGCGACGCCCTCGAAGCGATCACCGAACGCGTGTTGCGCGACGTCGGTCTGTGGGACGAGGTCAAAGATCGCCTGGACGACTCGGCGCTACAACTTTCAGGCGGTCAGCAACAACGCTTGTGCATCGCTCGGGCGCTGGCTCTTGAGCCGCAAGTGCTGTTGATGGACGAGCCGTGCAGCGCCCTCGATCCGATCGCTTCCGCAACGGTCGAGTCTCTGATCGAGAATCTCAAAGGGCGTTATACGATCGTCATCGTCACCCACAATCTGGCGCAAGCGCGGCGCATCGCCGACGACGTCGCGGTCTTCTGGGTGCGTGACGGCGCCGGCGAAGTGATCGAGCAGGGCCCGGTCGAGCAAGTCTTTGTCCAGCCTGCCGATCCGATCGCGGCGGCCTACCTGGAAGGGACTCGCGGATAGCCGCGAACGGCTTTCGACGCCCCGCGATCTCTCTGTGTTACCGTCCTTATCGGTAACACAGAGTCCCATCCTGCGTAGTTTTCTCGTGGCTCCCTTCAGTCGGAGCTAATACCCGTAATGGGTGGCGCCGACGAGGCGCTATTCACGATTCAAGATTCAGCTAGAGAATGATCATCGGTAGGAGGGTCCCCTGATGCATAACAGTGATTCCGAAGTCGAGCCATCTGAAGAGGCGGCAGAACCCGCACCCGCCCCCGAACGCTTAGCCCCCGCGGCGGGAGGCGACCGCTACCGCGCGGTCGACATCTTGCGCGGCGTCGCGGTGCTCGGCATTCTGGTGATGAATATCTACGCCTTCGCGATGCCGTTCATCGCTTACTCCAACCCTTTGCTCTACGGCGGCTCGACCGGCCTGAACCTTGCGACATGGTTCGCCACTCACCTGATCTTCGACCAGAAATTCTTACCGGCGTTTGCCATGCTTTTCGGCGCCGGGCTGGTCATGATGTTCGAGCGCGCCGAGGCGCGCGGCGCCAAGATGGGCGGCATCTATTATCGGCGCAATCTCTGGCTCCTGATCTTCGGCTTGGTGCACGCCTACCTCATCTGGTTTGGTGACATTCTGGTCACCTACTCGCTGGTGGGCATGATCATCTTCCTGTTTCGGCGCTGGAAACCGAAAACGCTGCTGATCCTGGGAACGACCCTCCTGCTGCTGGGAGTTCCGATCACGTTTTTCATGGGCGGTCATTTCGCCAAGGCAGCCAAAGAAGCCGTCGAGCTCACCGCCGCCCAGGAAGCTGGCGAGACCTTGAGCGAAGAGCAGACCGCCAAGCTCGAGGCGTGGAATGAGGGCATGCGCGCTTTTGTTCAACCGTCTTCAGAGGACGTCGACAAAGACATTGAGACCCACCTCGGCAGCTACCCGGAGATCATCGCTTTCCGGGTCCCGGTCGTCGTCATGATGCAGTTCTTCGGATTCTTCACCTTCGCCATGTGGCGTGTCGGTGGCTTGATGCTGATCGGTATGGCGCTGATGAAGTGGCGGGTTTTCGCCGCCCAAAGCTCAACGCGTTTCTACGTCAACCTGCTCGCCGCCGGTTATGGGCTGGGTCTGCCGTTGGTGGCTTGGGGCGCCTACAACTTGAACCGCCACAACTTCGATCCGATCTACTCCTTTCAGCAAGGCATCGCTTTCAACTGGGTAGGCTCCGTCGGGGTATCGCTGGGCCACATCTCTCTAGTCATGCTAGCCGTCAAGCTCGGCTGGGTTTCCGGGCTGGTCGCGCGTCTGGAAGCGGTGGGGCGAATGGCGTTTACCAACTATCTCTCGCACTCGCTGTTGCTGACGCCGATCTTCTATGGTTACGGACTGGGGCTTTACGGTCAGATCGACCGCTTTGCGCAAATGGGCATCGTGCTCATCATGTGGGCTCTGCAGCTGTGGTGGAGCCCGCTGTGGCTGAGTCACTACCGCTTTGGTCCCCTGGAGTGGGTCTGGCGTAGCCTGACCTACTGGAAGCGCCAGCCCTTGCGGCTCCAGGCTTGATCATGGATTGAGCTAAGGATCAAGACTCGCCCAGGAGGAGACCGATGGCCAGCCGCATCTACGACGTCACCGTTCCGATCTCACCCGGTCTCCCGGTCTGGCCGGGAGACTCCAAAGTGCGCCTGGAGCGCTCGCGTTTCGTCGACGGCGACAACGTCGTCCACACGATGCGAATGCACCTCGGCAATCACACCGGCACCCACGTCGACGCGCCGCGCCACATGCTCGAGGGCGGCAAGACCCTCGAGCAGATTCCGATCGAGCGTTGGCTGGGCCCGGCGCGGGTGGTCGAAATCGACGCCCCGTCGATCGGTGCTCGCGAGCTGGCCGAGGTCGATCTTGAAGGTGTGGACAAGGTCCTGTTCAAGACCCGCAACGCCGGCAAGCTGTACGAACCGGACTTCGACCAGAGTTTCGTCGCCCTCGCGCCGGACGGTGCCCGTGACTTGGTCGAACGGGGTGTCCGTCTGGTTGGCATCGACTATCTCAGCATCGAGGCGTATTCGTCGAACCCGGACTTCCAGACCCATCACATCCTGCTCGGTGCGGAGGTGCTGATCATCGAAGGTTTGGACCTCGCCCAGGTCCCTGCCGGCGACTATGACCTGCTGTGTTTTCCGCTACAGATCGAGCGGGGAGATGGTGCGCCCGCCCGGGTGGTGCTCCGAGAACTCGGATAAAACCTCGAGAGACTTCCGGGACCCGCGAGAATCGGCCCCCCGAGGAGGGTGGCATCGTCGGGTGCTATCGTTAGTGGCATAGCCGAAAGCCACAAGTCAGCCATCGATGTGGGCCTTAGCGCCTGAGGTCGCTCAGATCTCACGCGCTCGACCTCCGATGCGAACGTTGATCATCGTTCTGAGGAGATGCGGGCAATGAAAAGACGGTGGAGTCGCCAGGAAGATCGGAAAACCACGGACGATCGCGAGCGACAGGACGGTCGCGAGCGACAAGACGGTCGCGAGCGACAAGACGGTCGCGAGCGACAAGACGGTCTTGAGCGCCGGGAGTTCTTGCAGGTCGGGCTCCTCGGCGGTGCCGCCGCAGCAGCCGGCATGAGCCCAGCCGCCGCGCAATCCCCACCGAAGCCCCCGAAGACTCCGTCCACGAGGCCTGCTGACCCGGCGCCGCCGCTCGAGTGTCAAGTCGGCGGCCTGGTGGGAGCGCAGGAGAATTGGAACGAGCCCTGGGTCTGGCGCCCCAGCGACTGGCCCGGGCAGCAACTCGATCTCAATGTGGTGGTCAATCAGAACCCTGGCATCGAGGTCGGCCTCGGCAATCCCGGCTCGGTGTTCTTCAGCTACGGTGGCAATACGCCAGGACCGACCATTCGCATGCGCGGCAACGAGACCCTGGCGGTCAAGCTGCGCAATCTCCTGAGCGAAGACTGCGGCGAGAACTTCGTCGGCCCGTTTCCAGATTTGGGAGATCTGCCGCCGGCCAAGGGCAAGAAGCGACGCAAGGCGGCCTGCCCGCCGTCCGAGGACTGCTCTGACCCGCAAGTCGTCAACGTCTGCGATCTGAAACCAGCGCCGATCGCACGATGTATCACGGAAGAAAACGGTACAACCGAAGAAAGCGCCAGCCGGCAGGCCGATCCGACGCCCCAGGAGCAGCTGCAGAAGAGGGTCCGCGACAAAGCGGCGGCCCGCGGCCAACATCGCTTCGATTTCTGTCTCGGCGAACACACCAACGGTCTACACTCGGCCCACGTCACCAATCTCCACACCCATGGTTTGCACGTACGTCCGGACAAGAACCCGGACGGCACCAATTCCGACAACGTCATTCTGCGGGTCCTGAGCCAGGGCGACTTCAAACGCCGTGAAAGGGTCGTCCTGGGGCAAGAAGCCGGCGAGCGCTGCATCTGTCATCAAACGAGCACGACGCCGATCTGTCAGAAGTGTGGTGGCGTTGTCGAACCGGAGCCGATCTGCGGCGCGGACAACGCGCCGGATGAACCGCGGTCCGCCTGCCGTTTCTTGCGTCGCCGCGACCAGGCATTCTTCATTCGCGACGATGAGATCGTCGGTGAATCCGACTATGAGTTCCGCCTCGGCGACGTCATGGGTGACCCTGACCAGCCGCATCCGGCGGGCACCTTCTGGTACCACCCCCATGCCCACGGTGCTACCGACATTCAGGTGTCGAGTGGCATGGCTGGATACTTGATCGTGGAAGGTGCGGAAGACGACAACATTAACTGTCGACTGACCGGCACTCCCCATCCGGATCTGACGATCAAAACCGGACCGTGGGATTACCGCGAGCGGCTGATGTTCATGCAGCGCGTTTTCCCGACCAACATCTTGGGGGATCCGGACTCGCCGTCGAGCCGCATTAAAAAGGTGCCGACGCCGGTGCTCAACGGCAGCGAGAAAGCTGGCGTCATCAACATGCGACCCGGAGCGGTCGAACGCTGGCGGGTGCTCAACGGCAGTGTCGACGGCCGTGGCTTCAAGCACTTCATGGTGGTCAAAGGTTTTTTCGACATCGTCACCACCGGCTTCGCGCCGCAGGTCGCCGAAGCCGACGTCCCACGATCGGCTCAGGCCGTGCCGCTGACGGCACTCGCCGAATTCGACCCGGTGACCGGCGAGCCGATCGATCCTAAGACGGGTCAACCGACCCAGACCGTGATGCCGGTCAGCGTCGGCGAGCTCGAAAGACGCAAATGTCGCCTCTTTCAACTTTCGATCGACGGCATCACCCTGGTGAAAGTCGAAAAAGGCGTCCCCAAATATTTCATCAAGGACTTGGGCCAGCAGTTCTTTGACTGTGACGGCTCCGGCAAGCCCGGCCCCAATCCGCTGGCGGTGCCGCAAAAGCCGACCTGCACCAACGCTGACGGCCAGAAAGTTCCGGTGAAGACCCCCAATGCCCAAAAACTAAGCCGAATCGAAAGCGTCTTCAAAAACGCCGACAATATCCGCAATACCTGGGTGCGCCCCAACGAGTTCTATATGGGGCCTGCCAATCGCACCGACGTCTTCTTTCAACTGCCTGAGGACGCCAAGTGCGGAGACGTCTTCACCGTGCTCGCCCGGGCCTCGGTGATTCACGCGGATACACCGGTTTTCAGCCTGCAAGAAGTGGTCAACTGTGAGACTCCGAGCCCTGGCCCAAGCGACATTGTCGTCGCTCACATCGTGGTGGTTGACGAAAGAAAAGTCGATGGCGCCAAAGAGCAAAATCTCGACGAACTGATGGCGGATCTGAACGACTGCCTGCCGGCCGAAGTCTTGCCTTATCTGCACCCGGTCACCGACGAGCAGCTTCGAGTGTCGAAAAGCGACAACTGCCATCGCACCCGAGTGGCTTATTACTCCGGCTGGGGCAACGAAGGATCGCCGCTGGTCACCACCGACGAAAACGATCCATCGGCAGCCGCTTTCAAAGCCTACATTCGCGGCAAGAGCCCCGAAGTCCGCAACGGCCCGGAGCTCAGAGACTTGCGCTATATGTACCTCGATGAAAAGGAAAACGTCGTGCCCGCACCCGGGAAGCCGACGGATCTCGCCGTATTACTGTCACCGAATACTCGCACCATGTCGATCGGCTATGGCCCACCCTATGCCGCCAAGGACTACCTTCGCTGCCAAGGTCGAAAATTCAATCCGAACGATCCGGCACGACCCTTCGTCGAGGTCAACACGTGCGAAGAATGGGCGGTTTATAACACCTCGACCACCTTGTGGGGATTTACCGACACTTCTGAGGTGGGCAACGAGAAACACCCTCAACCCGGTCAGTTTCGAGGCCATTATGTGTCCTATCCGATCGATCGACGAACCGGGCAGCAAGAGTTCTGGAAGTGTGAAAACTTGGAGACTGAAAGCGGCATTCCAGATTTCCGAATCGTCACTCGAGGCATCGATCATCCCTTTCATATTCACCAGAATCCGTTCTGGGTCTTGCGAATCGAAATACCGGACGAGAATGGCAACCTGGTCAATATTCTTTCTGAACCACGCTGGATGGATTCGCTTTGGATCCCGCGCAATAACGGGCGCATCGTCTTTCGTTCCCGATTCGCCGACTTCGTCGGCATCGCGGTCCATCACTGCCATATTCTGCAGCACGAGGACAACGGCATGATGACGGCCCTTCAGCTGACGCCCTTCCCGGAGATGGCGAACTTTGAGAAACGTCGCACCGTTGCCAACGGCACCGACCCCTGCCGTCAAAGCTCAGAAGAGGTCGACACTATCTACCCACCGCCGAGTCTCGAGGAATCCTATGTTCGCAACCTGACCTTCCTGGACTCGAACCTGCCGCCAGCAAAGCCCGGGCAGCAGCAGGTCTACATCGCTCAAGAGGATGACCAGGAGCCGATCGTGCCCAATACCGGTCAGAACTATCCCGGTTTCGTCGTCACGCCACCGGCATGGCCACCCGGAGCTCGCGCCAAAGAAGCACCTTGCAAGACTGCCGTTGGCGGCCCTCTCTGCGAACCGGAAGATCAGTAAATCTGAACCCGTCAGCCGACCGACGGAGCCGAGACTCCGTGCTAAGATCCGGCCAGGAGTCGAATATGGGAACAGCCAAAAAACAACGCAGAGAAGCCCGGGCCGGGGCGAATTCTTCCCCCGCGCGGCAATCCGCGCCACCCAGCGGTCAATGGGTGGCCTTCGCCACCCTGGCCGGAGTTCTGGTCGTGCTCGGCCTGTCCTACGCCAGCTGGCGCCAGATCGATCAATTCAACAATGGTCTGGACGACCGGCTGAAGAAGATCGAAAGCCAGATTGGCCAGCTGGCCAGCAAAGTCGACAAGCTGCCGGCCCAGGCCCAGCAGCGTCGGCGAGGTCCCGACCCGAATAAGGTCTACACCATCAAGACCGCCGGCGCCCCATCCAAGGGCCCCGCCAACGCCCCGGTCACGATCGCTGAGTTTTCGGACTTTCAATGACCGTTCTGCTCGAGGGTCGGTCCGACCCTGAAGCAGATCGAAGATGTCTACGGCGACAACGTGCGCATCGTCTGGAAACACCTGCCTTTGGCGATCCACAAGGACGCCCCGGGGGCTCACCTGGCGTCTGCGGTGGCGGCCAAGCAAGGCAAGTTCTGGGAATTTCACGACCGGCTCTTCGCCGAGCAGAAAAACCTCAAACTCGACGCTTTCAAACGTCACGCCCAAGCCGTCGGGCTGGACGTCGCCTGGTTCGAGAAAGAATTCTTGGACATCAACAACCGCAAGGTGGTCGATGCCGATGCGGCGGAAGCCAAGAAGTTGGGCGTCACCGGCACACCGGCGTTTTTCATCAATGGCCGATTCCTCAACGGCGCCAAGCCGTTTGAAGATTTTGCCAAGCTGATCAACGAAGAGCTGACGAAGAAGGGTCTGCCGATCCCAGCTGAGGCTCAGGGATAAACGTGCAGACGAAACGGGTGACGCAAGCGTCGCCCGTCCAGGAGCGGGCGAACCAAGTCGCTCGTTCATACAGGTGGGCCGACGTCGGCGTGCTCGCGCTGCTCGTCCCACTCGCCGCACAGGCCGAGCCTCAGGTCGAGAAGGTGACCTCGGCGTCAAAGACGACCTATCTCGCCAAGTCCCTGTTGAAAGACGAGACGACTTGGGACATTCGGTGGAGCCACGACTACGCGATCGCAGGCTCGAAAGTCATCTACGCGGAACAGGCGTGGGATCGGACGGAGAGCTCGTTCAGCGGCCAGGTGCTGTCGATCGTCGGACCTTATGTCTCATTCAAGGCCGTCTCGGCGGGCGACAGCGAGGGAGCCGCCCATCCCTGGCATCACGAATCCTTCGAGACGCGCAGCATGATTGATGGCGAGCCCGTCGCCCTGACCGACATTTTTCCTGAAGACGCGGTCTTGACAGCCCTCTCGACCGACGGCGTCGTCCGCAAGGCGCTGACCGGCGAGCCTCCGGCCGACCTCGACGAGCTCTTCCAGAGGATCGACGGCGGCTGCGAATTCTCCCTCACTCGCCGCACCCTCACGAGTTTCGTATTCCATCACGTCGACGGCGAGCGGGTCGCCGTGCGTCTCGGGTTGAGCCACGGCTGCGAGGTCATGCGGGGCAACTTCACCCAGTTGGGCTTCTACCTGCCGATTCCCGAAGCGCTGCGCGACGCCTTGGCCCTCGCTCAGGAGCGTCAGCTCTTGATGCGGTGGATGGAGGCACTTCCCTACTGATCCCGACCGACCTCAACATTTCAGTGTCGATCAGGATCTAAGATAAGCGAAACGTATCGTTCCGTTATCGCGACGCGGCCACCCATCCCGCCTTGAGTGGCTGCGTCTTTCTGTGCCGATCCCCAATGGATCGGCGATCTTGAAGTGCCGAGGCAAAAGGAGATAGCCATGCATAACGCTGACGTTCGACGTCCATCCGCAGGTCACCGTATCTTGATCTTGGGTCTTGCAATCCTCATGATGATGCTCGCCGCCCCGATCTTCGGTGACGAGATGACCAGCGAAGACGCGGTGGCCCAAAGGATCCGCGATCGCATGCCCGGCCAGGAGATTGTCGGCGGCCGGCCCGCTGAGCCCGGTGAATATCCCTGGATGGCATCCCTCGGCCGAGCGCGCTTCGATGGCTCGATCTTCAGCTTTTGCGGCGGTTCGCTGATCGCCCCCGAGTGGGTGCTGACCGCGGCCCACTGCGAGCCAGGGGGCCCCGAAAAGGTCATCATCGGACGCTTCGACCTGACGACCGGCGAGGGCAACGTCCACGACGTCGCAGAATTCATTGGTCATCCGGACTACAACGATCAGACCAGCGACAATGACATCGCCCTGGTCCGACTGGCGACCCCTTCGAAACAAACACCGATCTCGCTGGTTGGGCGCACCGAGGCGTTCAACGCCCCCCTCTCGGAATGCCGCCGCATCGACGAAGACGGCGAAAACGCTTGCCCCACCACCAACTTCACCGTTGCCGGCTGGGGACTGCTCGAAGAAGGGGGCTCAGCTTCCACCACCTTGGAAGAAGTCGACGTCGCCATCTTGAGCAACGCCGTCTGCCAAGAGAAGTACGACGGCACCGGGGTGGTGATCACCGACAATATGCTCTGTGCTGGCCTGCTCGGCAAAGACTCCTGCCAGGGCGACAGCGGTGGCCCGGGCATGGTGGCCGACTTCGTTCGCCCCCCGAATGTGCCTGATGCCGGTGAGAGGTTCAACCGTGTCAACCTCCTGCGACAAGCCGGAGTCGTCAGCTTCGGCATCGGTTGTGCCCGCGCCCAGTTTCCCGGGGTCTACACCCGAGTCGCCCGCTATCTGGACTGGATCGAGGACTTGACCGGCGTCGTGCCACCGCCTGAGTTCTTCATTTGTGAAGAAGACGAAGACGAGTGATCAATCTTCATTTTCTAATTGCTCCCGCATCTCAGCGAAGCGCGCACGCTCCTCAGTGCTCGCTTCCGGGTACTGCAAACCCAGACTCTTGAGCCTGGCGTCGATGATCTCGGCGACGCATAAGCGCATGTAGGACTTGCTGTCCGCGGGGATCGCGTACCACGGCGCCCAGGGCCTGGAGGTGGCGTTCAAAGCGTCCTCATAGGCCCGCATATAGTCGTTCCAATAACCGCGCTCACGAACGTCGCCGGAGGAGAACTTCCAGTTCTTCTCCGGCTCGTCGAGGCGCGCCAGAAAACGCTCTCGCTGCTCTTCCCGGGAAACGTTGAGCCAGAACTTGAGGATCACCGTGCCGTTGCGAGCCAGGTGCTTTTCATGCGCCCGGATCGACTCGTAGCGACCAGCCCAGACTTGCTCAAGCGGCGGTATCTCCGGCAACCTCTGGCCCTCGAGAATTCCCGGATGGACTCGCACCACCAGCACTTCTTCGTAGTAACTGCGGTTGAAAATACCGATCCGCCCGCGCTCCGGAAGCTTGCGGGTCGTGCGCCAGAGGAAATCATGATCGACTTCTTCCGCGGAAGGCACCTTGAAGGACGACACCTGGCAGCCCGCGGGATTGACGCCGCTCATCACCGCGCGAATCGTACCGTCCTTGCCGGCGGCGTCCATCGCTTGAAAAATCAGCAACACCGAATAGCGATCGTGAGCATAGAGCATGCGCTGTAAGTCGCTCAGTTCCTCGATCCGCTGATCGAGAAGCTTGATTCGCTGCTTTTTCTTCGGCGCCCCGTCGGGTCGCTCGGTGGTCGCCTCAGCGACGCGAAAGGATCCGTCGTCGGGGACGAGATAAGGACTGGGAACGGGTCGTGCGATCGCCGCACCCTCGTTAAAACTCTCGGTCATGTCGGTTCTCCTTAGGAAACTTGCAGCAAATCATAAGTCATGGCGCTGGCTCAAGACGATCAGGCTGACGGTCAAAGTCAAGGCACAGAAGGTGCCGGTCGCCAGACCGAGTCGTTTCGCGGGCACCGAAGCAGCCCAGCGCTGGCCGTGAATCATCCAGGCGACGATCAAAGCCACAGGTAGGTAGTAGCGCCCCTGAAGGCCGGCGATGAAGTCCGCCCCCACCGGAGTGTAGACGGCGTAAAGCGACGCGCTGATCAACAACAAAGTCGCTAGCGTCACCGCGGCCAGAATCCACCGCTGCCAGGCCTCGACGGCCACCTTTGGGCTGGTGTCGAAGCCCAGCAAGACCAGCACCAGCATCAGGTAACCGGCGATCATCATGGGCGGCAACGGCGCATCCAGCCAGCCGAGCCGACCGACGAATCCTTCCACGTAGTTCGGCCCGTTCCGGACATAGTCGACCACCGCCACTTTGAGGAACCTCAGCGGCTCGCTCAAGGCGCCGGCCATCTGCTGGTCCGGATCGACAAAAACGCCGGTTTTGAACGGTGTCTCGACCGCGCGGGCGGTAACGACCGCCAGTGCAAAAGCGCTAGAGGTGAGCGCGGAGTAGAGGAGGGTCCCGAGGACTTGATCGGCACGACGACGGAATCGGCGGGCCGGCAGGATTGCAGCGGCGGCGACGAGCGGCACATAAGCCGCCTTGGTCAAGCACAGCGCCGCCGCGCTCAGCCCCAGCCAGGAGGCGTCACGCAGCCCGATCGGTCGCCCTTCGTCGAACGCCAGGCGAGCGAGAGTGGCGGCGAAGAAAAAGGCGATCGCGAAAGTGAGCGCATCGGCGGAGGCTGACGACTTCAAGAACGTCGTCATCGGTGTCAGTGCGATCGCGACCGCGAGCCAGCGATACGCCGGCAGCTGACGCAAACCGACAAAGATCAGCACCGTCGACGCCAGCAGATTGCCCGTGCGGGCGAGATAGAGCAAGACCAGTGGCGTCGCCTCGAACCCTCGACCGACGGCAACCGCCGCGGCCTGCGGCAGATAGGTCAGGGGCGTTGAGACCGAGGTGGTCGGAAAGTCGTGGAACGATCGGACTTCAGGCTCGAGCTCGATTCGACGTGCTGACGCAAAGATCTGGGATTCGACGCGATGAGAGCTCGATGGCCCCATCGACTCGGCGAAGAGATCGACCAGCCGGCCGAGGCTGACCGGCAACATCCCGCCGGTTCGTCCCCCCTGCACTTCCGCCGCCCAGACCCCCTCGCTGAGCTGAACCGTTCGGTAGAAATGGGCCGGCTCGTCGGGGGCGTGAAACGGCGGCGTGACGAGAGCGAAGGCGGCGCCGAAAAGCAACGACGCCGCCAGGAAGAAGCGCGACGCTCCGATCACGGAGTCGGCGGATAAGCGTAACTTGCCTGAAAGCCGAGCGGGAGCCCCAACATCCAGTAGATGAGCAAGAAGATCGTCCAGGTGACGAGCAGCACCACCGAATAAGGCAACATCATCGAAGCGACCGTGCCGATGCCCGACGACTTCACGTAGCGCTGGCAGAAGACCACCACCAGTGGAAAGTAAGGCATCAGCGGGGTGATGATGTTGGTGGTCGAATCGCCCACGCGATAAGCCGCCTGGGTCAGCTCCGGCGACAGGCCGAGCTGCATGAGCATCGGCACGAAGATCGGCGACAGGATCGCCCACTTGGCCGACGCCGAGCCGACCAGCAGATTGACGATCGCCGCCAGGCCGATGATGCCGACGATCGTCACCTGCCCGGGCATGCCTAAACCGTGCAAAAAGTTAGCGCCCTTGATCGCGATCAAGACGCCGACGCTGGACTGGCTAAAGGCGGCGATGAACTGGGCGGCGAAGAAAGCCATCACCAGGTAATAACCCATGGTACTCATCGATTTGGTCATGCCCGCGACGATGTCACGGTGACTCTCGATCGACTTGGCTACGTAACCGTGAACGATGCCCGGGATCAGAAAAAAGAGAAAGATCAGCGGCACGATCGACTGCATCAACGGCGCGGAGAAAGCGGTGACCTCGCCACTGGGCGAACGCATCGCCGAATCTTCGGGCAAGACCACGAGGATCAAGACCACCACTCCGATGATCATCGAAGCCATACCGGCATAGAAGCCGCGACGATCCGCGGCCGAGAGTTCTTCCATCTTCGGCATCTCGTCGGGATCGCCATCAATCGGCTCACCGGCCACGAGCCGAGGCTCGACGACTCGATCCGTAAGGTACCAACCAACGACGATCACCAGCAGGCTCGAAGCCGCCGTGAAGCCCAGGTTACATAACGGATTGACTTGCAGATCGGGAGCCACCAGTTGCCCGGCTGCCTGAGTAAAGCCTTGGAGCAAGGGATCGATGCCCGAGGGAATGAAGTTCGCCGAGAATCCCCCCGACACGCCAGCAAACGCTGCCGCAATGCCGGCCAGGGGGTGGCGCCCAGCGGCATAGAAGATCACTCCCCCGAGGGGGATCACCAGCACATATCCCGCGTCGGCCGCCGTGTGGCTGACGATCGCCACCAGGATCAGCATCGGCGTCAGCAGCGACTTCGGCGTGAAGCCCAGCATCCATTTCAGCCCAGCGTTGATGAAGCCGGTGTGCTCGGCGACACCGACGCCCAAGAGGGCGACCAGCACCACGCCCAAGGGCGCAAAGCTGGTGAACGTGGTGACCATGTTCGACATGAACGCGGCCAGCGAGGTGCCGGTGAGCTGGTTGACCACCCGGATCGGCTGGCCGTCCCGGGGGTTGATCTCGGAGAACTCGATCGGTGCCAGAAGGGCAGACAGGAGCCACGTGACGACGAGCAGGATCAAGAAAAGAACCGCCGGATCCGGCAGCTTGTTGCCGGCGACCTCAATTCCATCGAGGGCTCGATCGAGCCAACTCTTCTTCCCGGCTTGGGCTTTTGGCGATTCGGTCTTCTTTTTCTGCGCAGCCATCTATGTTCCTCCGCCGTTTCAGTGGGCGCTCGGCAGCCAAGCTAGATTCGTGGATCCGTTGGATCCAGTGTACCTCAACCGAGCGCAGCTTGAAGGAGTTGCCGACGACCGACAAGCCAGTTGGGACGGAACGTTGCCAGTTGGGACCTTAGGCGATCGGATGGGCTCAGGCGTAAGGGCGAGGCCAGCCTCGCCCTTAGACCGCGTCTACAGATTTTCGACGATGGCCTCGGCGAACTGCGAGGTCTTGAGCAGGGTCGCGCCGTCCATCTGGCGTTCGAGGTCATAGGTGACCCGTTTTTGCCGGATGGTCTCCGCCAACCCTTGCTCGACGCGATCCGCGGCTTCTCCCCACTGCAGCCAGCGCAACAGCATGACGCCCGAGAGGATCAGCGAGCCCGGATTCACCTTGTCTTGGCCCGCGTACTTTGGCGCCGTGCCGTGGGTCGCCTCGAACAGTGCCAAACCATCGCTCTCATTCGAGCCCGGCGCCATGCCCAGGCCGCCGACCTGCGCTGCTAGAGCGTCGGACAGATAGTCGCCGTTGAGGTTGGTGGTGGCGATCACTTCGTACTCCGCGGGACGCAAGAGCACCTGCTGGAACATGGCGTCGGCGATACGGTCTTTGATCACCACCTTGCCTTCCGGCGCCACGCCGTCGTGATGATCCCAGAGCTCCTGCTCGCTGATCGTCTGCTCGCCGAACTCGTCCCGCGCCAGCTCATAGCCCCACTCTTTGAAGGCACCTTCGGTGAACTTCATGATGTTGCCCTTGTGGACCAAAGTGACGCTCGAGCGCCCTTGGTCGATGGCGTATTGCACCGCCTTGCGCACCAGACGTTTCGAGCCGGTCGGCGAAACCGGCTTGATGCCGATGCCGCTGTCCAAGCGAACCTCTTTGCCCATCTCATTCTTCAGGTAGTCGATCAGCTTGAGCACGTCTTCGGACCCGGATTGCCACTCGATCCCCGAGTACACGTCCTCGGTGTTTTCGCGGAACAGCACCATATCGACCTTTTCCGGCTCCGACACCGGCGACGGCACGCCAGCGTAATGCTTCACCGGACGCACACAGGCGTAAAGGTCGAGCACCTGGCGCAGGGTGACGTTGAGGCTGCGAAAACCACCGCCGACCGGCGTGGTCAGCGGACCTTTGATCGCCCCGCGGTAGTGCCGAATCGCATCATAAGTGTCCGACGGCAACCATTCACCGGTGTGCTCCTGGGCTTTTTCGCCCGCCAGGATCTCCATCCAGGAGATGGCTCGCGAACCGGCGTAGGCCTTATCCACCGCCGCGTCCAGCACCCGACGAGTGGCAACCCAGATGTCCGGACCGATGCCGTCACCTTCGATGAACGGAATGATCGGCCGCTCCGGCACGTGGAGTTGACCATCGGCAAAACCGATCTCCTGACCGTCGGCGGCGGGTTGGTAAAACTCTCCTGAAGTGGTCAAGCCGAAACCTCCTTACCGGCTGCGTGCCGGTGGCGTGTTCAATGTGGGAAAGAGGTGCGTCCGCGCACACCTGAGCCGGGTACGTTAGCACAGCGGTGCCGACGGGCGGGTGCCTCGCCGACCGACGGAACCGAAGCCAATCGGAGACCTCGTTGCTACCTCTCAGCCGCTGACGCGTCCGCACACTCGGCCAACACAGCCTCAATCTGCTCGTTCCAATCGCGATCCAGGAGATATCGGTTATAGAAATCTGTCCAGGGATTGCGGCGCCAGCCGAGCCCGGGAAGCTGGGACAGACCCTCCAGATGAAAGAGCGCGGTGGACGCCAGGTGCCAGGTCTCAAAACCGGCTTCCCGGCAACGTAAGCAAAGGTCAGCGTCTTCCAGATCGCCGGCGACATAGACGTCTTTCAAGCCGCCGATATGTTCGAAAAGCGCTCGATCGATCATCAAGCACGCGGCGCTGACGGCTGGCACCCTGCGGCTGACTCCGGCTCCAGGGAAGCCTTCCGGCAAGCCCTTGAAATCAGACACGGCCGACCATAGTCGATCGGCGCTACGCTCCCACGAGAACGAAAAACCGGCATGTTGCAACGCCCGGTCGTAGTAGAGCAGCCTCGGTCCGACCACCCCGACTTCGGTATTCGAGTCCAGGAAGTCACTCATTTTCTGCAGCCATCCCGGGCGGTCAGGGAAGACATCGGAATGCCAGAGCACCAGTCGGCGGCCACGAGCGGTGGCGGCTGCAGCGTTGATCGCCCCGGCAAAGCCGACGTTGCGAGACAGGACCAAGCCTCGGACCGGGGCAGCGAACAGCTTCGAGAGGTGAAAGAGAAACGGCTCGAGCTCCGCGGACCGTTCCGGGGAATCCAGGGCGTAGATGAGCTCGCAGTTCGCGAGCATCGGATCACCGGCTAGGTGGGCGAGTTGGTGCTCGACCAGATCGATGCGGCGATAGATCGGAATCAGTAGCGAAAATTCAGGTGAGGTCGGTGTTGGCGTGTATTCGAATCGGCCGGAAACCGAGACTTGCCGGCGGCACCGCTCCTGCAGCGGCTCGAGTGCCGGGGCCAAATGATCGCGCAGCAACTCCAGGTCGGGACCTTGATCCTCCCGCAGGCTGCGCAAGACGACATCGCGCCCGGTGAAAGGCTCGACGATCGGCGGCCGGCTGCCGAGCTGCAGCGGCTCGCCGACCGCTGGACAGAGCTCCAGACGATACCCGCGGTGCCCCTCGGCCGGCTCCGCCAACTCCACCAAGCCAAAGAAGCCGCGTGCCTCATCCGCTCGATCGCCGAAACTCGGCCGAAAGACCTCGGCGACATCTGGCCGTGGGATACGAGTCAAGGATTCCAGAATCGGCTCTCGGGCGCCGGATGGCGAGATCAAATCGATGTCTTCGATCACACTCTCCGCGTCCCACCACCAACCGCGCACAAACACTCGATGCTCGTCGATTGCGATCACCTGCTCGAGACTGGCCCCGAGTGGCTGGTCGGCGGCCGCCACATAGGCCGGCGGCTCAGGGCCCGGCTCCGGAACCTCGATCACCTCCTCGGCAACCGCAAGTCCCTCCGACTCCTCTACTTCGGCCTCCGGATCGACCCCTTCTAGCTCAATGCCGATCTCTAGCTCCGTCTCGTCTCCCTCGCTCGAGTCGGCCGCTTCCATCGCGATCGCCCCAGCCTCCTCAGACTCGCTGCCGTCTGTGGCCTCGGGGTCGTCTGCCGCCTCGGAGTCGTCCACGGTCTCGCTGTCGTCCGGAGTCTCGCTGTCGCCTGAGGGCTCGAAGTCGGCTGAAGGCTCGGAGTCGCCAGCTGGATCAGAGTCGGCTGCTGGATCGGAGGCGGCTGCTGGATCGGAGGCGCCTGAGGCCTCCGAGTCGCCTGAAGGCTCGGAGTCGCCAGCTGGATCAGAGTCGGCTGCTGGATCGGAGGCGGCTGCTGGCTCGGTGTCGCCTGCTGGATCGGAGTCGCCTGAAGCCTCGGTGTCGCCTAAGGCCTCGGTGTCGCCTGAGGCCTCGGAGTCGCCTGAGGCCTCGGAGGCGCCTGAGGCCTCGGTGTCGGCTGCTGGATCGGAGTCGCCGAGGCCGCCGGAGTCGCCTGAAGCCTCGGTGTCGCCTAAGGCCTCGGTGTCGCCTGAGGCCTCGGAGTCGCCTGAAGCCTCGGAGTCGGCTGAGGCCTCGGTGTCGCCTGAGGCCTCGGAGTCGTCTGTTGGATCGGAGTCGGCTGCTGGATCAGAGTCGCCTGCTGGATCAGAGTCGCCTGAGGGATCGGACTCATCCGCAGGATTGCAGTCGGCTGCTGGATCAGACTCATCTGCAGGATCGGAGTCATCTGCAGGATCGGAGTCGGCTGCTGGATCGGAGTCGGCTGCAGGTTCAGAGTTGTCTGCGGTCTCGCAATCGTCTGGGGTCTCGGAGTCGGCTGCTGGATCGGAGTCGGCTGCTGGATCGGAGTCGCCCATGAGTTCTGCACCCTCGGCGCAAACGTCCTCCGAATTCGGAGAATTTTCTGCCGAATCCCCATCACCATCGTCCGTGTCGGCCGCGAGGTCGACGGATGCTTCGACATCTGACGCCGATTCGCTTTCCGACACGCCGTTGAGATCGCCCTCCTCGACTTCTGAATCTTCGTCTCCTACCTCAGAGCCGTCGTCTAGCCCAGAGCCATCGTCTCCGATCTCCGAGTCCTGTTCGACATCCTCATCGAGCTTGGCTGCGGCCGCCAGCTCTTCCGGCGTCGGCGGAATCAACCGCTCGACGGCGGCGACGTTGAGGTCGAGAACTTCATCCGCCTCAGCATCGACGTCGCTATCGGCATCGGCCTCGGAATGGCAATCGGAATCACCATTCAGCATGGCTGGCGCGCTGACGTCGAGCCAGAATCGCCGGAAAGCTCGCGCACTTTCTGGAGAAAAGGCCCCTACCTTCTCCGGCAGACGGAAGGTCAGATCGGGGCAGATCGGTAGCCGCCGCTTCTCCGACCAGGTGTGCCAGATACCGTCGAGCTCGAGATGCACCGCGTCGATCGCTTGCGGCCCTGCGGTCTCGAGAGGTAGGACGAGGATCTGCCCCGAAGCGGGAAACTCAGCCAGGTCCGGCCGTGCGAACGCAAAACGTTGAGCTTCCCGCTCGAACTCCTGACCGTCACGCTCGATCGCCGCCCAAACTGGGCCACGAGAGACCGACATGAACCAGCCGTCCAGCCACAACCAACCCTCCGCCAGCCAGCCGGCAAACTCGGCGAAACCGAGCGGAACGTCTTTGGACCCGACAAAAAGATCGCCGCGCCGACGCATGCGAAGGTGGCGGGTCTTCATACCTCAGCCTCCATCAGGTCAACTTCCGCCAAGGCTGAGCTCGGTGCCAGAAGCGCTTCGTAGAGCTCGCAGTGCTCGCGCACCGCGTCGGCCATCGGGTAGACCGGCCGGATGCCAGCTCGCAGCTGCTGCCACTCCTTCGGCGCTGTCGCGACGCGCTCGAGAATCGCGGCCAGGGCATCGGCATCGCCGGCCCTGAAGTGCAAACCGTCGATGCCATCGGTCACTTTCTCGGCCATACCGCCGATGCCGCTGCAAATCACCGGGCGCTGGTACATGAACGCTTCCTGAATCACCATCGGTGAGTTCTCCCACCAGATCGACGGCACCACCACCCAGGCGACGTCGCGCATGCGTTGTGGCAGCTCGCTCGGGCGGTACCGACCGCGCAGGGTGACCCGGTCTTCGCAGACTTCGAGCAACTCCTCGACCCGCTGACGAAAGTCGGCATTCTCATGGCTGAAGTTAGCACCATTCAAATAAAGATGGACGTCCGGCACCTCGCGTTCCACCAGCCGCTGCATCGCTTCCAGTAAAACCAACACTCCCTTATCCCGATGGAGCTGGCCGAAGAAGCCAAAACTGGAGATCGAGGGCTCTGACTTCTCTTCGAGAGCTGGCGGCAAGCGGCGACCATTTTCCAGCAAGCGGAGCTTGTCGCGCGGAATGCCCCACTCGACATAACGCTCGAGCAAAAAGCGGCTCGGGCACAGAAAAAGGTCGACTTGCTCGAGATGGGACTTGATCAGCCGTTCGCGAAGGAAGAACTCCTCCGGCGGGACTTCTGGAAAGCACTCATGGCAACGCAGCGACGAGGCTTGACGACACAGCTGAGCGTCGTGGGTACGGATCATGTGGCCGTGGGCATGGCAGATCGGCTGGAATTCATGGAGAGTAAAGACGACGGGCGTCTCGGGCAACGTGACGTGAACCTGGCGGATCAGGTCGAACCCAAGACCGATCGCGTGCTGAAGATGAACCACGTCGGGCCGGTAAGCCCGCAGGAAGTCTTGGAAGTGCGTGGTGTATTGACGTTTGTGACGCGAGGTCATCCAGAAACCGTCGAACTCCTCCGGTGCCCACAGGATCTGGTCCGGATCTCCGTCGACAGAGAAGAACGGGGAGCCAATCCGGGACGAATGCCCGGAAGCGCCGGTGCGGGCGAGCAGTACGGGTGCGTAACTCTCGGACTCGCGCATCGCACAGAACAGCTCATAAGCGAAGACCTCAGCGCCGCCGACGTGGACGCTAGGATGGTTATGGCTGATGTAGAGGACTCGGCGCTTCGCCATCGACAGATCAAATTGCCGCTGAGGTCAGCGGCGAGTTGGATGAGCGCCCGCGGCGGGCGATCGGTTCGAGTGAGCACTCGCAACGGGCGATCGGCTGAAGCCTGCACTCGCTGCGGGCGAGCCACAGACGGCGTGACTCCAGACGGCCCGGGCGTAAGGAGATCAGTATCTTAACATGGGCACGAATCGAGCGAGGGGTCTCAAAACCTGCCGTGGGATTGGCGTCAAGCCCTGCAGCACGGAGACGAAATCACTGCCCAATTCACTTCCCGAGTCGGTGTTAACAATTCACTTCCTGAGTCGGTGCAACCTTGACACCTAAGACACGAAAACGTAAGATATTTCTGACCTATGACGATCGTGCGTCCCGCACCTTTCTTCCAGCTTTCGCGAGTTTTTCTACGTCCCCCCTGCGGGGAGGCTTTGCCGTAGCGAGGCTTGCGACGGACTCCTTGGAGCCTTCGGTTCATTTGAGCCGAAGTCAGGAGAGTCCTTGCTTAGCGATCCTCCCCAAGCGCAGAGCTTGCGGAGTCTAAACAACTTCAGCGGAGATCATCAATGCGCAGTCATAAAAGCTTGCTCGCAATTTTCGCCTTGAGCCTTCTCACCGCCACCACCGCTTTCGGCGGCAGTCTCGTCTTCGGTTCCGGCGCCGTCAGCTTTCCGACCAAAGCCGGTGCCGCCGTCGAGCTCAGCATCTCAGGCCCCGAAGGCTTCTACCACAGTCAGTTTTTCGAAGCTGGCGAGACCCCGTCCTTCAGTCTCTACAGCGGCGACGGCTACGCCCATGCCGACGGCCTCTACAAATGGAGCCTCGCTTACCACGGCAAGGCCTCCGGGGAGCGCGAGGCTTATCGCCCCAAGGTCTCTCCGGTGACCGGCGTGTTCTCGATCCAGGGCGGCGCTTTCGTCAACCCGGACGTCATCGAGCGTTTGCCGAACAAAGACCAGCAGATCCTCGACGACCTGATCGTCCAAGGTTCCATCTGCGCTGGCTTTGATTGCGTCAACGGCGAGTCCTTCGGCTTCGACACCCTGCGCCTGAAAGAGAACAACCTGCGGATCCACTTCCAGGACACGAGTGTTTCGGCCAGCTTTCCCTCCACGGACTGGCGAATCATCGTGAACGACACGGGCAACGGTGGCGCCAATAAATTCGCCGTCGAAGACTCCACCGCCGGTCGCAACCCGTTCACCATCGAAGGTGGCGCGCCGGCCGACTCGCTCTACGTCGAAGACGGTGGTCGTATTGGCCTCGGCGAGAGAACACCGATCGTCGAGCTGCACATTTCAAACGGCGACACTCCGACCATCCGTCTGGAGCAGGACGGCACGAGCGGTTTCACCCCTCAGACCTTCGACATCGCCGGCAACGAGGCCAACTTCTTCGTCCGCGACGTCACCAACGGTTCGAGGCTGGTGCTGAAGATCAAACCGGACGCGCCGACCAGCTCGATCTTCGTCGAGGGCTCCACCGGTGAGATCGGTTTTCAGACCGAGTCACCGACGGAAGAGCTGCATATTTTCCGTGCCACCGGCAACACAGGAATTCGGCTTGAGAACACGAACGGCCTTGGGGCCGACTTCACCCTCAGATCGCAAGGAGCTGCCGGCGAGCTTCAGCTCCGAAACTCCGCCGTCGTCGTGATGAGGGTCGCGAACACAGGCAATGAAGACCTGCTTCAACTTGGAACCGTGCTCCCCGACCAAGTTGACATCGATGGTAATCTCGTTCTGACTGGGACTTGCACTGCTGGTTGTGATGGAGTCTTTCATCCTGACTACGACCTGCCTTCGATCGAAGAGCATGCTACCCAAATGTGGCAAAACAGCTATCTACCTGCGGTCGGCCCGACACCCGACGGAGAAACTCAAATCAACGTTTTCCAAAAGACCACAGGGATCCTGAACGAGCTCGAGAAGGCTCACATCTACATTGAGCAGCTACACCATCGACTCGAAGCCAAAGACGCGACGCTTGAAGAAATCCAAGCCCGACTCGAGGCCCTCGAAGGAACCAACGATTGATCCGGAGTCGACTCCGACCGTGAGATATTCAAGGGAGCGCCGCCCTTCGCGGCCGCTCCCTTTTTGCTCTTTATAGACCTTGCTTCGCTTTCCGGACTAGCCCTTTCACGGCCAACCCGGACCTATAAATTCATACGGACCAACGGCCGGTACCGTGCCGGCCTTCATCGCAACGGAGCTTTCGGAATCGACCCGAAAGCCTCATCACCAGGGAGATTCTTCATGACTCGAAACCATGCCCCTATCGCCACGTGCAGATGGACCTGTCTTTGCCTGCTCGCCCTGTTCGTCGCCCTGCCGGCGATGGCCCAGACCAGTCAGGTCGCCAAAGTCGAAAACCTGGGCACCAAGCTGCTCTTCCACCCGGTCATCGACGGCTTCAAAGAGATCAACCTGATCATCACCGGCCCGTGCAACTTCCGCTATCGCGAAGTCATCGAAGAAGGTGGCGTCGGTTTCTTCGCGCTGTCGGAAGAGACCATCGATGCCGTTTACACCGCCCAGCTGGACGCCATGCCGCGGGTCGAGCCAGAAATCATCGATGTATTGCAGCAGGCGCGCAAGGAAAACAACAACTCTGAGGTTGACGCGCTCTGCCGTGCCGGCAAGTTGCCCGGCGCGCCGCTGACCCAGACTTTCAGCTTCACCGTTTCCCAAGGCAAGATCACCTACGATATCGAGGCCGTCGAGGATCCGCGGGGCTACACCGAAGCGGGTGGTACCCAGGCTTTCGAGGGTGGCGACGGCAACCCCTTGAACATCCCGCTCAAAGACTTCGTGATCAACGATGACCTGATCGTCGACGGTTCGGCCTGCATCGGTTTCGACTGCGTCAACGGTGAGAGCTTCAGCTTCGACACCATCCGCCTGAAAGAGAACAACCTGCGCATCAAGTTCGACGACACCTCGGTCGCCGCCAGCTTCCCGCGCACCGACTGGCAGCTGACCGCTAACGCCTCGGCCAACGGTGGCGCCAGCAAGTTCTCGATCGACGACATTTCCGGCAGCCGCACTCCGTTCACTGTCGAAGCCAACGCCCGCAGCCACTCCCTCTACGTCGACGACGGCGGCCGCATCGGCAACCGCACCTCGACCCCGTCGACCGAGATCCACACCATCGACGGCGATACCCCGACCCTGCGTCTGCAGCAGGACGGCTCCTCCGGCTTCGCCCCCCAGACTTGGGACGTGGCCGGCAACGAAACCAACTTCTTCATTCGTGACGTCTCGAACGGCTCGACCCTGCCCTTCCGCATTCGCCCTGGCGCGCCGACCAGCGCGATCTTCGTCGAGACCAACGGCGACGTCGGCTTGGGCACCGCGTCACCGGACGAAGAACTCCACATCCTGGCCGCCACTGGCGGTGGCAACGCGGCCGTCATGATGGACAACACTCCCAACGGCGGCACGGCGTGGATCATCCGGTCGCAGAGCAATGGTCAGATGCAATGGCGCGATGACAGCTCCGGCAATATCCCGCTGCGCATCGCAGCCAACGCCAACACCGACCTGATCAACATCGGCGTCAGCGCGGCCAACACGGTGGACGTCGACGGTGACTTGACGATCAGCAACGACCTGACGATCAGCGGCATGTGCACGGGCTGCGACGCGGTCTTCCAGCCGGACTTCCCGCTGATGACGATCGAAGAGCAAGCTGAGTACATGTGGAAGAACAGCTACCTGCCGGCCGTCGGTCCGACTCCCGAAGGCGAGACTCAGATCAACGTCTTCGAAAAGACCACCGGCATCCTCCAGGAGCTTGAGAAAGCCCACATCTACATCGAGCAGCTGCACGAGCGCCTGGAGCGCCTCGAGAGCTTGCTGGAGGAGAAAGCCTCCGAATAAGACTCTTCTTCTCAGCGCCTGAAGGCTCGCGGCCCGCCGATTCGGCGGGCCGCCGTCGTTTTGGGGATCCGAGAGCCCGAAAGGCTCGGTGATAGGCTCACTTCTGTCGTCAACGAAGCCCGCTGGGAGCGCAGGCGTCTCGCCCCATCCCGTTCTTCAGGCTAGAGCATGGGTATTTCTCGCACGAACCACCTTCTCCCGGCACTCATCGCCATCTCTGCGGCGCTGGTAAGCGCTTGTGCGGATAAGGCGCCCCGCCAGCGGTCAAGCTCGCCTGCGGACGGAAAGCCCCGCCAGATCCTCATGCTGATGCTCGACGCGGCGAACCCTGACCGCTTCTCGAGCTACGGCTACGCCCGGGAGACAACGCCCAATCTCGACCGGCTCGCCGCCCGCTCCGCCCTCTTCACCCGGCACTTCGCGCAAGGGACCTTCACTCGAGTGGCTCTGCCACCGATGCTCTACTCCCGCTACTTCATCACTCCCTTCCGCTTCATGCATGGGGACGTGCCGCGGGTCTATCCCCGGGATCTCTTTCGAGTGCCCGACTCCCAGTCGATTTCCTTACCGCGAGTGCTGTCGCAAGCGGGCTTTCGTACCCATCTCCTGTCCGCCCACACCGGCATCAGTGAAGGCACCGGCTTCGCTCGCGAATTCGAGACCCTGCAAGACCTCACGGTCGGCCTCAATACCCCCGGCCACCCCTATCCGAAAGCGGAGACCGTCATCGCTGAGGCCACCGACTGGCTGGAACGCCACCAGGACGAGAGCTTCTTCCTCTACGTTCACCTGATGGACATTCACGCCCCGCTCTACTTCGAAGAAGACGCCCAGCACTTCTTCGGCGCCGACCACTACGACGCGCAACGATTCGGTCCGGACGGCCGGGTCAAAGATCTCGACCAACCTCTCGAGGGCAAGGACCGAGAGTACCTCGACGCCCTCTACGATGGCAGCCTGCGCTCTACCGATCGACACCTCGGTACCCTGTTGGATTCTCTCGAGCGCCAAGGGCGGCTGGACGACACCTTGATCGTGGTCACCGGGGATCACGGCGAGCATCTGCTCGAGACGCCGGGTCGCTTCGGTCATTCCGGGCCTTGGTTCGACCGCGTCGCCCAGATCCCGCTGATGCTTTTCTATCCTCCGCGCATCGAGGCCCAACGCATCGAGGGCTTCACCGAATCGGTGGACCTCATGCCGACCCTGCTGACGCTCCTGGACGTAGAACTACCCGACGACAAACGGGTCGACGGCATCGATCTCTTTGCTCCGGCCGCCGATGACGATCGCCAATTCGTCTTTGCGCGTCAGGCCGTTCGCGGCCTTGAGATCAAAGCGCTCTTCGAGAATAGCGACGACGAGCTGCTGGCTTCCGAGCCACCGCCTCCTGAGCAGCTTTCAGGCGTCCTCTACGACCTAGAGGCCGATCCTGAAGAGCGACACGACGTGTGGTCCGAGCGCCCCGACTCGGTGCAACGCTTGCTCGAGACTTATCGACAGCGCTTGCAGGGCCCCTATCGGCGCTACGCTCGGGCAACGACGTCTGCCCAGCCGCCGGAAGCCTTCGCCATTCGCGCTTACAGCTGGCAGCTGACGCCGGAAGCCCCACTCGTCACAGAAATGCCCGGCCCTGAAGCCTCTGACCATCCTGAGGCGCCAGATCATGTGGTGCGCCAATCGCGCCTCTTGTCCCGTGGTGGTGCGAGCCCGATCCAAGTCGAATTTCCCCTGCCCGACGGTGAATACGCGGTCGTCGGTGAGATCCAAGGCCGCTTTCGAGTCCGGCTCGGTGACCAGCCTGAGGTCGAGATCGCGCAACCCAAGCGCTTTGAAATGCTACCGATCGGATCCGTCGTCGTCGAGCAGCAGCGCTTTCGCGCGACTTTGACTCCGGGTACGGAAGCCGGCCCGATCAATGGCTGGCACGCCTTCACTTACCTGCTCTTTGAACCTCTGGGGGGCGGCGTTCAAGAGCTGACGGAAGAACGTTTGAAGCGTCTGCAGGCCTTGGGATACCTCAACTGAGAGCCCCCTCTCCCACCCGCCCGGCCGCCCTCCCAGGAGAGGGGGAATCGCCTTGACCTTGATCCTGCGCCATGAATTCTGGGCCGGATTCAGGTGTAGGTGTTGGTGCATCGGGGAGTACGTTAAAATCTTCACCGCACGCGCTCTGGTTTTGCGCGTTCCGTGTTCTTGATCGTTGGACCGACGTGAAGCAACCCAGGCACGAGCAGCCCCGCGAAGAACGGGCATCCCCACCCTTGGTCTCTATTGTCCTACCGGTATGGAACGAGCGCCAAAGCCTCAACCAGCTGGACGAAGAGCTGCGGCAGGTGCTGTCGTCCCTCGGCCACAGCAGCGAGATCATCTACGTCGATGACTGCTCGACCGACGGCTCGTCCGAGATCCTTCAAGACCTGGTCGCAGCCTCGCGACTCCGGCCGATCCGCACTCGGGTGATCACCCTGCGCCGCAACTACGGTCAGACGGCAGCTCTGGCCGCCGGCATCGATCTGGCCGAGGGCGAGGTCGTGGTCGCGCTCGATGCTGACGGCCAGAACAATCCGGCGGACATTCCGCTCCTGCTGGAAAAACTCGACGAAGACGGCGTCGACGTGGTCAGCGGCTGGCGCCGCGCCCGTAAAGATCGTTTGATCTCGCGCCGCATTCCGAGCATCATGGCCAATCGGCTGATCGCCAGGCTCACCGGCTTGCCTCTGCACGACTACGGCTGCACGCTCAAGGCCTACCGTGCTGAGTTGCTCAAGGAAGTTCGGCTCTACGGCGACATGCACCGCTTTCTGCCGGTCTTTTTGGCCCAGCTCGGGGCCAAGGTCAGCGAGCTCGAAGTCGATCATCGGCCGCGCTTCGGCGGCACGAGCAAATATGGCTCTGACCGCGTGCTCAAGGTGTTAGCTGACCTGGTCCATATCTACTTCATCACCCGTTTCTACACTCGGCCGATGCATTTCTTCGGCCGCATCGCCGCCTGGTTCCTGCTCTCCACCTTCGTCGTGGCTTCCTCGATGGTGGCGTTCAAATTTGGCTGGCTGCGGCTGATCGGCATCGATTATCAAGCAAGCTTCATCGAAACGCCCCTGCCGGGGCTGGCGGCGACTTTCTTTCTCGGCACCGTCACCTCCTTATTCTTCGGCATCCTGGCCGAGATCCTGATCCGCATCCACCACGAGTCGAGCGGCTCCCGGGCTTACTCGATTCGCACCATCTGCGACTCACGGCCCGAGGCGGAGCCTGACTGATGTGCGGCGTGCTCGGCATCGCGGGCCCCGACGGTCCGGAACTGATCGGGCCCCTGCTCGAGGGGCTCCGGCACCGCGGGCCCGACGATCAGGATCACTGGTCCAGCCCTGAGCTGACCCTCGGCCACCGACGTCTGACCATCATTGGCCTCGACCGCGACGGCCGGCAGCCGATGGTCAGCCGCTCCGGCGAATCGAGGATCGTGTTCAACGGCGAGATCTACAACTACCTCGAAATTGCCGACGAGCTCGAAGCCCTCGGTCGGCCTTGCGACCGGCGGTTCGATACCGCGGTCCTGCTCGAGGCCCTCGAGACCTGGGGGGTCGACGCCCTGCCCAAGCTCAACGGCATGTTCGCCTTCGCCTGGTACCGGCCGAGCCAGCAAAAGCTGCTACTGGTTCGCGACCGCTGGGGCAAGAAGCCGCTGTTTTGGGGGTCCGTTCGAGTCCATGGTGGCCGACCGCGCCTGGTGTTCTCTTCCGAGTTGCGCACCTTCGCCCGCTTGCCAGGAGGCCCGCCGGCTCCCGATCCGCTGGGCGTCGCTCGCTACCTGGTCTACGACGGCATGCCCGACGAGCGCACCGTCTATCGAGGCGTCGCCAAGGTGCCGGCGGCGTCCTGGGTGACGGTCGACCCGCAGGGCCATGTTCACGATCGCGGCACCTACTGGCGATTCGCGCCCCAAATCGAGCCGATCGACCTCGAGACCGCCACCGAGCGGGCGACCGAACGCCTGGCGCGGGCGCTCGAGCTGCGCCTGCGCAGCGACGTGCCGGTCGGCCTGTTCCTGAGCGGCGGCCTCGATAGCTCGCTGCTCGCCGCCCTCTGGCGTCGAAATCACCCCGGCGAGACCATCCGCACCTTCACCGTCGGCTTCGAGGACGCTTCCTACGACGAACGAGGCTCGGCCCAGGCGATGGCTCAGGCGATCGACTCCGAGCATCACGAGATCCTGCTCTCCGGGCAGCAGCTGGAAAACGGACTCGTGCAGGTGCTCGACGGCATGCCCGAACCCTTCGCCGATCCTTCGATCGTGCCGACGTCGCTGCTCTGCCGCTTCGCCGTCCAGCACGTGACGGTGGCGATCGGCGGCGACGGCGGCGACGAGCTGCAAGCCGGTTACGATCCGTTCCGCGCCTGGGCGGTGGCCAACTGGCTCGAAAAGCTGGTGCCCGGGCGATTGGGCAACGGCGCCCTTCAGGCCATCGAACGGCTGCTGCCAGCGAGCTCCGCCAACATGTCGCTGAAATTCAAGCTGCACCATTTTCGGCAAGGATTTCGCCATGGTCGCGACGAGCGCATTCAGGCCTGGATGGCCAGCTTTCCGATCCGGCAAGCGGTCGCCGCCCTGCGACCGGAGCTCGCCGCTCAAGTCGACGTCGAGGAGATCCTGGAGCCCACACGCCGCGCGTTTCGCGCTCGCCGCGACGCGGGCGAGTTGCAGGCCCAGATCCAAACCTGGATCGCCACCTATCTCGAAGCCTGTATCCTGACCAAGGTCGACCGCGCCAGCATGATGCACTCGCTGGAGGTGCGGGCTCCGTTCCTGGATCCCCATGTCGCCGACAGCCTCGCCGGTCTACCCCCACAGCTGATCTTTCAAGGCGGCAAGGGCAAGGTTTTGCTGCGCCACATGGCCCGGCAGCTCCTGCCGCCGGAGCTGCTGGAAAAACCGAAGAAAGGCCTGGGCGTGCCCTTGAGCACCTGGTTTCGCACCGTGCTGCGGGAGCGTATGGAGCAGGCCCTCGACCGCAGCCGCACCGACGGCTGGTTCCAGCACTCAGCGATCCACTCCCTGTGGAGCGAGCACAACGCCGGGCACTACGATCACCGCAAAGCTTTATGGAGCTTTCTCGCCTCCACCCCGTTTCAGTCGAGCCTCTGACCGTCGCGTATCTAACCGTGCCGAGCGTTTGAGTATGGATCTCGAAACCAAGCAGTTCTACGACCAATATTGGCCGCGCCACGTGCCGATCTTGGCCGAGACCCGCAAGTACATGCTGGAGACGATCTCGGAACGAGACTTCGAGCATGCCTTAGACGCCGGCTGTGGCCACGGGCTATGCAGCATCGTGCTGTCCGAAATTGCCCAGCGGGTGACGGCGGTCGACGTCTCCAGCGATTCCCTCGACACCGCTCGTGAGCAGATCCAGCAGCATGCTCCTCCCCAGGCCCGGGGCCGGATCGAGCTGCGGCACGAGGACCTGCAAGACTTGAGATCACCGGACGAAAGCTACGATCTGGTGTGGTGCTGGGGTGTTGCCATGATGGCTCCCGATCCGCTGAGGATCATCGATCATCTGGCGCGGGTCACCCGGCCGGGCGGCGTACTCTACCTCGGCGTGTATCTCAAAACCTGGCTGTCGCCGGTGCATCAGGCGTCGCGCCATTTCTGCCGCACTTTCCTGAATGGGCCACGGCGCAAGTGGCTGGTGCGTGAGACCTTCGCCGCCCTCACCCGCGTCATCTGCTGGGTCCGCGGGCAGGAGATCAACGTCCGTGCCGACAACGAGACCATTCAGGCACAGGTCGAGGACTGGTTCTACCCGCCGTACAAGACCTTCTTTTCGATCGACGAGATCCTCGGCATCCTGACTCACCACGGCTTCGAAGCGCGCTGCATTCAGGACCGGCTCGGACGTCTGAAGAGCGCCACAATCTTCGTCACCAAGGGGCTCAAAAAGCAGGCTTCGCCGGTCGCTGCGCCGCCGGTCGCCGTGCGGACGGATTGACGATGCGGTTCGACTTCGGCCGCAACTGGGATCGCTTTTCACGCCGCGCCCTCACCGAGGACCGCCTGGCGCAAGCCCGCGCCGACTTCCGCGCGCTCTTCGACCGCGTCGAGCTGGCCGACAAGACCTTTCTCGACCTCGGCTTCGGCCAGGGCTTGAGCCTGCTCAACGCCGCCACCCTCGGCGCCCGCACCACCGGCTGCGACGTCGACCCACTGTGCTCCGACGTGTTGCGTCACAACGCCCGGCACTTTCCCGAAGTGGTGGTCGACGACATTGCGCTGATCGTCGGCTCGCTCCTGGAGGAGCCGACTCAAGTCAAGATTCGCGAGCTGGCCGAGGGAGGTTTTGACGTCGTGCATGCCTGGGGGGTGCTGCACCACACCGGCGAGATGTGGCGCGCGATTCGCGTCGCCGCCGACCTGGTGGCCGAAGGCGGCCATCTGGTGATCGCGATCTACAACCGGCATTGGACCAGCCCGATCTGGCTGCGCATCAAGAGACTCTACGGTCGCTTGCCGGTCGCCGGCCGCCGGCTGATGATCGCCACTCTCTACCCCGTCATCTGGACCGCCAAGCTGGCCGTGACGCGTGGCAACCCACGGGAGCAACAGCGGGGCATGGACTTCTACCATGACGTCGTTGATTGGGTCGGCGGCTACCCTTACGAATATTGCTCCGCCGGAGTGGTGGCAAATCGAGTGATGGAGATGGGCTTCGAGCTGTTGCGGGTCAAGCCGCCGCGGGTGCCTACCGGCTGCAACGAATTCATCTTTCACCGCTGCGCGGTGCCGTCGGCAGGGCCAGGATCGTCGATGTGACCGATCTTCCGGGAGCCAAGCGAGTCGTCTTTCAGCGACGTTGGCGACCGCTGCTGCGGGACTCCTGGTTTGCTACCAGCCTCCAGGACCGTTTGGCCATGGCGTACTGGCGCGGACGCGGGCGACGGCCGGGCGACGTCTTCTTATGCTCTTATCCGAAGTGTGGTCGAACCTGGCTGCGTTTCTTGCTCACCGACTATCAGCTGCGTCTGGCCGGCGTCGACCATGCGCTTCACCTCAGGAACTTTGCCGAGCTATCGCCGAACCTGACCCTCTTTTCCGGCTTTCGCCTGCGGCCGCCTAGCGTCGAAGCGTTGACCCATCGCCTCGTCGGCAGCCACTCCGAGCTGCCCCAGCTGTTTCGCGGTCAGCCGACCCTGATCCTGCGCCGCGATCTACGCGACGTCCTGGTGTCCTACTACTACCATCGCCTGGCTCGCGGCGAGATCCGAGGCGCTCTCGAGTCGTTTCTCGCCTCGCCGTGGGGAGTCACTCACGCCGTGCGCTACCACAATCGCTGGTACCGGGCCCTCTCCCGTTTTCCCGAGGGCACGGTCCTGACCCTGAGTTACGAGCGTTTGCACGCGGACACCGTCGGCTGCCTGCGAGATTGCCTGCGGTTTCTCGAACTCGAGATCCGTGAAGATCTGATGGCGCAGTCCGTGGCCTACGCCACCGCCGAGAACATGCGCCGCCTCGAAGGGCGCTGGGGCACCCTCGACTTTTCAACCGACGACCTGCAGCGCGACGAAAACGCCTTTCACGTCCGCAAAGCGCGGGTCGGTGGCCATCGACGCGAGCTCTCCGCCGAAGGACGAGCGTCGCTCGGCGCCCAGCTGCGCGAGCAGCTGATCGACTCTTGTGGCTACGATTACTGAGCCTCTGGGAGCTGTTCGCCGTCTGCCATCAGGCGCTGACGAAACGGGAACAGCAGACCACCGCTGAGCGCCAGAGCGAGCAGCACCAGGCGATTGAGCAACGCGATCGATAGCGCCCCTTCCCCGGACAGCCCGAAGGCGGAGAGCGCGACGACGAACGCCCCTTCTTTGACTCCGAGGCCGCCGATGCTGATCGGCAGCAGGCTCGAGAGGGTGACGAGCGGCACCACCAACGCCATGTCGAGGACCGCCACCGGCTGATCCAGAGCCCGGGCATAGAACGAGTTGGTGAGGATCATCAGTCCCTGGGCCGCAAAAGCCAAGGCGACGATGCGTCGGGCCAAGCCGCGATGGGCGTCCAGAGTGTGAATTCGGTCGAGGAGTCCCGCCCGTAGCTTCTTCGGCCCGGGCAGACGCTTCAAGATTCGAAGCATGAGGTCGTAGACCGGACGGACGAAGATCACCAACAGTAGCGCCAGACAAATCAAAGCGCTGATCCCCCAGACGCCGATCAACGACGTCTCGGAGAGCCGCGCCCATCGCAACAGCCCGACGGCCGTGAAGACGAAGAACGTCGCCGCGATGCCGCTCGCCCGACTCCACAAGACGCTGGCCACCGCCGCCGAGCCGCTCGCCGTCCGGCTCCAGGCGTCCTTGACCCGCAGCACGTCGCCGCCATACTCCGTCGGCAAGACCAGACCGACGAAGAGCGACGTCCAGTAGGAGACGACGAGCGCGCGAAAGCTCATTCGGCGGCCCTGATCGAGCAGGCTGGTGCGCCAGCGCCAGCAGTGGATCAGATGGGTGACGACCACCGACAACAGCGCCAGCGCCAGCCATAGTCCGTGAGCCTGCCGAAGCAGGCCGAGCACCGCCGTGACGTCGATCTGGCGAACCAACCAGCCGATCAGCAACACGGAAACGGCGAGGCGGAGGGCAAAAGCGAGGGGGCGCACGGGCTGTCGAGTCTACCAATCACCCGCCAGCCGGCCTCACGAGCCCCTAGGGATTGAAATCCCTCGCTACCCCATAACGTCACGTCCCTGTCGGGACGGCAGACGTCGAGACCGGAGATCGCCCGAGCTCTTGGTTTCACGCGCGCCTTCGACTATCTTCGCGGGGCATGAAAGCCTGGCAAACCTGGGTGGCCGGCGCGGTAGCCGCGGCTTGCCTGATCGTCTTCGTCCGCGTCTCGGCTCAGGGCCTGTGGCGGCCCGACGCGTTCGACTACGCGCAAATCGCCCGCGAGCTGGTTGAAGGGCGCGGCTTCAGCTCTCGGCAGGCGATCTACGCGCTGCACCTGCGCTTCCTGCACGACCACGGCCTGATCGACGGGGACTGGCCGAATCTGCACCGCTTCCCACTGCCTTCCGTGGCCATCGCGGCTTTCTTCCTGGTCTTTGGCGTCGGCGACTTCGCGGTGATGGCCTACGGCATCTTCTTCCAATCCCTGACCGCCATGCTGCTCTTCTATTGGGTGCGACGCCTGATCGGGGACGGCGACGAGGAAGCGAACCCGGCCGCGCGATCCTTGCGCGCCCTCCGCCCGTGGCTGGGCCCGGCAGTGGTCGCTGTCTTCACGTTCAACGGCGTCATGCTCGAGACCGGCGGCTCAGGCTTGGCCGAACCGCCGGTGCTCTTCTTCTTCACCCTCGCCTTATATCTCGCCTGGCGACTGCGCACCGAGCCTCATCCCGCTCGCTTCGTCGCGCTCGGACTGGCCTTGGGTCTGGCGACGCTCGGCCGGACCAACGTGCTCTTCGTCGTGCCGCTCTTCGTGCTGTTTATCGTCGGCTTCGGGCCCTGGCGCACTCGATCCTCGGCGGTCGAGACCAAGTCCGCAAGAGTTGAGCTCAAACGCCGTTTCAGCGGCCAGGCACTCTTTTTGGTGAGTTTCTTGCTGGTCCTCACCCCGTGGCTCTTACGCAATCAGCAAGTGGCCGGCAGCCCACTCTTTTCCCTTCATTCCTACTTCCTGCTCCCCGCTGGCGATGGGGTCGGAGGAGACAAATGGGACCTATCCGAGCCTTGGGTGGTAGATTTCATCTCGCCGCTGGACTACGCGCGGGATAACCCGTACACGGTCATGGCCAAATGGCGTCGCAACGCCTTCTCATTGCTGCGTGCGTTCCCGCGGTTCGGCGGCACTTTCCTGCTGCCCCTGATCGCCCTCCTGGCCATGGTCATTCGGCTGGCTCCAGGCTCCCTTCCCCTGGCCGGACTCGTCGCTCTGTCGTTTTTGGTCAACGCCTTGATCGTCAACTTCACCGACACCTACTTCGACAAGTACTACTTCCATCTGCTGCCGACACTCATGCTGCTAGCGGTGGCGGTCGTCGGTTCTTGGGTCGGTCGCATTCCCAACGCCAAGCTTCGGGTGGCCGTCTTCGGAATCGTGACGCTGATCATGGCCGACCTCCCCGGCATCCTCACCGCTCGGCAACGGGTCGAAGCGAAGAGCTCGCGCTTCCCAGAAGCCACCATGACGTTTCTTCGCCAGCACACGAGCGAAGACGCGGTCATCTTCTCCGACCATTCCTATGCCGTCGCCTGGGAAACCGGCCGGCGTTCGGTCCGCGCTTACCTGGATCCGCGGGGGGAAGAACCCGCCCTTGCCGTCCTACGTTTTTGGGACGACTACCAGCTTGACGTCGATGCCGTCTACCTCAGTCATATCTGCCTGGGAACCGAGCCTTGGCAACTCGCTCTCGACAATAGTCGTCGCGAGCCGCGGTTCTCTCAGCGGTTTCCCAGGGAGGAAGTCTTCCCGGACGGTTCGATCCTGCTTTACCGCTGACGGCCCCGTGGCGAGGCGCGAGTGGTATCTTCTCGCGCGTGCGCCTGCTGATCGTCAATTACGAGTTTCCTCCGGTCGGGGCGGGCGCCGCCACCGCCAGCTGGTTTCTGGCCCGGGCGCTGATCGAGCAGGGGCACGAGGTCAGCGTCATCACCTCGGCGTTTCAGCACCATCGAGGTCTGAGCGTCGAAGGCGGCATTCGCGTTCATCGCATTCCGGCCTTCCGTCGCAGCATCGACCGCTCGAACATCGGTCAGATGACCTGCTTTGCCGCCTCCGGCCTGCTGACGGCGACCCGCATCGCCGACGCCGAACGAGCCGAGGCCGCCATCGCCTTCTTCACCCTGCCCTCCGGCCTCATCAGTTGGTGGCTGAAACACCGCCGCGGGTTGCCGTATGTGGTCTCCCTGCGAGGCGGTGACGTCCCTGGCCTGGTGCCAGAGGCGAGCGCGACCCATCGCCTGATCGGCGGTCTGCGGCGACGCATCTTGCGATCCGGCCAGGCGATCGTCGCCAATTCACAAGGGCTCGCCGAGCTGTCGGCGAAGACGGACCCGTTTGCGGTGACGGTGATCCCCAACGGCGTCGATACCTCGGCTTTTCGTCCCGGAGCCTCGACCTCCAACGACCCGACCGTCTTCAAGATTCTGTTCGCGGGCCGACTGCGGGAGCAGAAGAATCTGGTGCTCTTGCTCAACGAGCTGGGCCGCCTGCGCGACGAACTAGGCAACTTTCGACTCGACGTCGCCGGCGACGGCCAGCTCCGAGGCGCCCTGCACCAGCGCGCCGGACAACTCGGGCTTCAAGACCACGTTGTCTGGCATGGTTGGGTGGATCGCTCTGAGCTGCTGGCGCTCTATCAAGGCGCCGATTGCTTCGTGAATCCGTCGCTCTATGAGGGTCTGCCCAACACCGTGCTCGAAGCCATGGCTTGTGGCCTGCCGGTGGTCGCGAGCCGAATCGGCGGCAATGACGCCCTGGTCGTCGACGGGGAGACCGGCCGCCTATTTGCCCTCGACCACCCCGAACACTTAGGCGGCGCGCTGAGACAGTTAGCCGGCGACCGGCGGCTGGCTCGACGGATGGGTGAAGCCGGCCGGGCCCGAGCCGCCAAAGACTTCTCGTGGCACGCGACGGCCGAAGCCTATCTGCGCCTATTCTGAAGAACGGCCTTTCCTCACGAGGCTTGGCCCATCAATCCACGTACGTCGTCGCTCAGATCGAAGCAGTGCTTGCGCCGCTGGACGTCCGGTGCGGTCACGACTTCTTCGATCAGCAGCTGAACCGGGCTGACACGCCCAACGCGAAGGCGATCCGGGACCGCATTCCCATTCCGTGGATGGTATCTTTTTGCCCGTGACACGTCCCCCCCTGCTCCTGCTGATCTTCAGTCTGGGCCTCTTCCTCGTCCTCGAGCTAAGCACCCGCCTCTCTTACTTTGGCTGGGCCGCGCTCAGCTATGACCGCATCAATAGCGTCCGCCCCATCGGCTGGACAGACTTCCTGCAGCCCTCCTCCCATCCCGGCGTGCTCTATCAACTGCGCCCAAATCTGGACGAGTATTTCAAGCTCGCGAAGCTTCAGACCAATACTCGGGGATTCCGCGATCAGGAGTATGCTCGCAACAAGCCGGCGAACACCTTTCGCGTCGCGGTCATCGGCAGCTCGGCCACTATGGCCTCCGGCGTCGAGATCGAAGACGCCTACCACAGCCGAGTCGAAGCCCGGCTCAACCGCTCGCAAGCACCGCTCCACTATGAGCTGATCAACTATGCGGTGGGCGGTTATTTCCCGGACCAACAGCTGGCGACGCTACGGCATCGCGCCCTGGCCGATCAGCCCGACCTGATCCTCTTCGCAGTCACCGCCCGCAACTTGCCCTACATGTTCGAGACGCCGGGGACCCGCGTGCGAGAGTTCCGGCCGCGTCCGATCCGCCGCCCCTTCTTCGAAAGCTTCTTTCTGATTCATCGACTGAAAGTCGTCGACAAACCTCGAGGCACGCCCACGCCGGTCGAAATGCAGGAGATCTCCGGGCCCGATATCTTCGGCCATCTCCAGGAAATTCAGCGTCAGCTCGGAGTGCCGGTCGTCTTGCTCTATCTGGAGTATCGGGATCTCCCCAAGGCCCAGGACATCCAGCGCGGTGAGCAAGCGGCTGAAGATTTGGGGCTACACTGGGTCGACACCTCTGCCGCTTTCGCCGGTACCGACGCCCAGGACTTCCGAATCTATCCGATCGACCCGCATCCCAATGCCCAGGCCCACGAACGATTCGCAGATGTGCTCAGCGAATATCTCAAGACTCGCCAACTGCTGGGATAAACGATCGTGCGCCAGTTGACGTGGCTTCGCTACCCCGCTTTGGTCCTGCTGCCGCTCGGCATCTTTCTCGCGCTGATGGAAGTTGGGCTTCGGGTCTATCTCCGGAATCGCACCTTCTATGACGTCGAGATGTCCCGCTACGCCATGGATTTCAAAGTCGAGTCCACCAATCCGCTCATCGGTCACGTTCACCGGCCCGGCGCCCAAGGTCGATTGATGAACGTGCAGGTAGAGATCAATCACGACGGGCTACGGGATCAGGAATACCCCTTGGAACGCACCGGATCCTCCCGACGTCTGATCTTTCTAGGCGACTCGCTGACCTTCGGATGGGGTGTCGAAGAGACCGACACCTTCGCGACGCTTCTGGAGCAACGACTCGGCCAGGCGGCGCCGACCGAAGTGATCAATTTCGGCACCGGCAATTACAATACGACGCAACAAACTCAGTTCTTTCTCGAAAAAGGTCTGAAGTATCGCCCAGACGCCGTGGTGGTTTTTTATTTCATCAACGACGCCGAGCCCGTCCCTGAAAAATCCTCCCTGGCGTTCCTGGCCAATTTTCGCGTTGCGACCTTCTACTGGTCCAGGTTCCGGCAACTGGCCGCTCGCTTCAATCCTGGCAAAACCTTCAAAGAGTACTACTCAGACCTCTACCGCGAGGATCAGGCCGGCTGGCTTCAGACCCGGGAGTCTTTCCTGAAGCTCGCCGAGGTCTGCCGCGACCAGGGCATCGATCTTCGGGTCATCCTGCTACCCGAGCTTCACGAGCTGATTCAATATCCATTCGCGGAGCAACATCAAATGCTCGAGAGCTTCCTGAACGCAAACGGCATTCAGACCCTGGATCTGGCGCCCACATTTCGCGGCGAGTCCAACCCTTACTCCCTCTGGGTGGCGCTCGACGACGCCCATCCCAATGCGCGAGCCCATCTGCTGATCGCGGACGCCAGTGAAGCCTTCATCTCCGAGGCCCTTCAACCATGAAAGACTTCTTCAAGCGCTATAAATGGTACCTGCTGGCCTGCCTGCTGCTTTATTTGATCGCCACCCTCTGGCTCTTTGTCTTCACCGATACACCTCAGGAAGTCCCCTTCGTCTACGAGGTGTATTGAGCCGACGTCCTCTCAAGGGATGTAGCCGAGGCTGCGCAGTTGCTTTTCGCGCTCGAGCCTTTCCTGCTCGGACTCCGTCGCGATCGCTGGCATAGCGACAGCTGAGGGAGCCACACTCGACGTTGGCCGCGGCAAATTCGAGAGCTGCTCATATTGCTGTTGGAGCTGCACGAAAAGATCGGTCGGCTCCGCTGACAGATCGTGCCGTTCCCCCGGATCCTCTGCCAGGTCGAAGAGACGAGCGACCTCGTCGCCTCGCCGGTGCGGGAACGTCTCCACGAGCTGACTGTCTTCCGCCAGGAAGCCCCAGATCGCTTTGAACGATCCGGAAGTGATCGCCTGGCTCTCGAAGCTCATGGCACGGCCTTCGAAGTCGCGGCTCACCGAGGTAAACGCCAGGGATGGCCTTCGGCGCTCGTCGCGCTCCTGCCCCTCGAGGATCGGAAGCAGGCTCTCACCATCGAAGCTCTCCGGCGCGGCCCCTTCGAGCAAATGGGCCACGGTCGGAAAGAGGTCGACCAGCCGCACTCGATGGGAAAACTTCGAGCCATGAAGCCTGGCCCAAGGGCTGCCTGACGGAAACTTGATCAGCAACGGCACCCGCAGGACTTCGTCGTAGAGCTGTACCGAATGCTGGGTATTGCCGTGCTCCAAGAACTCTTCGCCATGGTCGGCGGTGACGATGAAGAGCGCATCGTCCCACCGTCCGTCGCGCTCGAGTTTCGCTCGCAGCTCGCCGAAACGCCGATCCCAGTCCCAACCTTCCGCCAGGTAGAACTGCCACAGCCCTTCTCTCTGGGCTGTGGTCACCGGCTTCCAGTACCAGCCCGTTCCGGTGAGGTCCGGTTCCGAACGCCGCGCCACGCCCAGGTGGTCGAGCGCCTCGTCCGACGGCTGATACGGCGCGTGCAGTCCGAGCACATGGTTGTAGACGAACGCCTTGCCCGCCGGCAAATCCTCGGGTAGCTGCGGTTCTTGAGTGGCGAAGCCTTGAATCAAGCCGTCGCCTTGGCGCACATGGGCGGTGAACAGCGAGGTGACGGTGTCGTAGCCGCGCGCTGCGAGATACTCGGCCAACGTATAGAACCGGGTGTCTAACCCCCGGCACAGCTCGACGCCTTGGGGAAAGATCCACAGTCGGCAGTTTTTGACCCCGAGCCTGGACGGCCAGAGCCCGGTGAACAGCGAAGCGACGGAGATCTTGGTGAATGGCGCTTGCGCCATCGCGTGATCGAAAGTCACACTGTCCTCGGCAAAAGCACTGAGCTCGGGCATCACCGGCTTGCCGTTGAGGCTGCGGCCGATCACATCGGCGCGCAAGGCGTCGATCGTCAGGATGTAGATCAACGGCGGATCGATCTTGTTGGCGCCTGAAGTCAAGGGCTCCTGCGAATCCGGAGCGTCCCCGCAGGCCGTGCTCACCAGCAACAGTAGGAGGAGGGCGACGACGCAGCCCCTGGAGAACCAGCCGCAGTCCTCGGGACGGCGCCTGAAGCAGGCGGGACGCCTGTGCTGCCGGCCTAAGCGTTCCGCGGTTCGTCGTAGCCTTCTCATTTCTCTGCGCCGTGGCGCGCAAGATAGCACAACCCGGGCGACGCACCTCGATGCCCCTCACCTCCTCGACACTCCGCCTACGGCCTCAGGAGAGTTTCGCGTGCGTGGTAAAGTCCCGCAGCGTTGGGCGATCCTGTTTCGCGGAGCTGTCCATCAACACCTGCCGGAGCGAGACATGCGATCCCGAGACGAATCCTCCAGCCCTGAGGCGATCCAAGCTACCGGGCTTGATTCCGCGGCTGTGGCGAGCAACCCTCCCGCGGGCGTCATGGATGGTGACTACGCGCGGGACCGGCAGCAAAAAGCTCATCTGGATTTCCGCTATCGCAGCCGAGCCTTGGTGGTCGCCCGGGCGTTTCAAAGAATGGCGACGACGACGGCTCATCCACGGGTGCTCGATTTGGGCTCGGCCGAAGGTCGGGCGATGCTCGAAGTCCACCGACTTCTGAATGCGCGGGAGTCGATCGGTCTCGAATTCGCCCAAGAGTTGATCGACCTCGCGGGACCGATGCCAGAAGGAGCCCGCCTGCTCTGCGGTGACGTCACGCGACCCCACGATCGGGTCGAGCCCGACTCCTTCGACCTGGTCACAGCCCTCGCCGTGCTCGAGCATCTGGAGCAGCCGGTCCGTCTCTTGGAAGAGGCCCGACGGGCTCTTAAACCCGGCGGAATCTTCGCGGCCACCTGCCCATCGCCCCTCTGGGACAAAATCTCCGGCACCCTGAAGCTCCACCAGGACGACTTTCATCAGGTCGACTTCGACCAGGCAACCTTCAGGCGTCTTGCCCAGCAGGCGGGGTTGGAACCGCTGCTCTATCAGCGATTCATGTTCGTGGCGGTCGGCTTTCTCCCTTACCTGAAGATCAAGGTCTCTCCCGAGCTGGCGGACAGAATCGATCGCTGGCTCCGCTGGCCAAGGATTTTCAACCTCTTATTCGTCAATCAACTCTTCGTCGCGCGGGCGCCCGCTGCCCGCGCGGCTAGCCCCCAACCATGACACTCCCTCAGCACGCGGCCAGGGATGGATACGTCAAGCTGGCGCTCCCCTACATCCCTCGCCTGCTCCACCTGATCGACAAGAATCCTTATTCGCCCACCTACGGCTGCTTCGATCGCGCCTACTGGCACTACCGCACCATGGATTTCCCGTGCGGCATGGCTCAGGAGTTCGTGCTGCCGCTGGCTTTGGTCTACGCCAACGACTATCCCGGCAATCGTTTCTTCAGGCTCCCCCGCATCCGCGAGCTGGCCGAAGCGGCGATCCGCTACATGATTCCGTCGAGCCATGCCGACGGTACCTGTGACGACTACTTTCCATACGAGCGCGCCATGGGCGCCTTGGTGTTCAGTCTTTATGCGGCGAGTGAGGCCTACCAGGTCCTGGAAATGAACGACGAGCAGGTGCTCGATCTCTTCGTCAAGCGGGTTCGCCACCTCGAGGCGGAAAACGAGACCGGCCAGCTCAGCAATCATCAAGCGCTGGCGGCGCTGGCCGCCTACAACGTCTACAAGATCACTGGCGATGACCGTGCCCGACGCCAGGCCGAAGATCGCCTCGAGCTAACCCTGAGCTGGCAGCACCCGGAGGAAGGCTGGTTTCAGGAGTACGAAGGCGCCGACCCGGGCTACCATACTTGCACGATCGATTTTCTCGCCAAGCTGCAGCAGAAAATGGGCTCAGGCGACCCGACCGATACGTCTCTGGTCGCCCCCTTGCGTCGCGCCGTCGACTTCGCCTGGCATTTCATGCACCCGGACGGCTCCTACGGCGGCGAGTACGGCTCCCGCAACACCTTTCATTTCTACCCCCACGGCTTCGAGTTGATGGCACCCCACACGGAGAAAGCCGGCCAGATCAACGACGCCTTTCTGAGGGGGATCGAGCGCGACAAGCGCTACCACAACGACGACGACCGCATGACCGCCCACTACGTCTATAACTTTCTGCAGGCCTGGGCGGACTCCCATGCGGAGCGTCCGGAGCCGATCCACGAAAGCCGAGCCGAGCCGCAACTACACTGGTTGCCGGGAGCCAAGATGGCGATCAGCTGGAACGGCCGGGAAAGCGAGCCGACGGGCGGCCGTCACGTCGCGATCAACTTCAGCAAAGGCGGCGTGCTCAAGGTCTTCGATCAGGAAGGGCCGATCGCTAGCGATACCGGTCTGATCGGCGAGCTGACGGACGGTACCGTCGTCACCAGTCATCTGGTGCAGCCCGACGCCGAGATCACCGTCGACCCCGATCGCACGGAGCAAGAAGGTACCTTCTCGGTCGCCGCATCGCTTTGCAAACGTCGGCCCCACGGCATGACCGTCTTCAAACAGCTCCTGCTGCGCGGCTGGGTACTCCTGATCGGACGCTTTAACGCCAATCTCACCCGCTCCCTGGTGCAGAAAATCGCCATCACCGGCAAACCGAAGACGCCTTACCGTTTCGAGCGCACGGTGCATATCGAGCCGGAGAAAGTCGTCGTCACCGACCGCTGGCCCGCTGACATGCCACTGCGCCGCCTCAGCGTCGGCAGCGACGCCACCAGCATCTACGTCGCCAACAGCCTGGTCTACCAGGAGTCGACCCTCTGCCCCTGGCAGCATGCCGATCTCGAACATTTGCCCGTGCAAGACGGCCAGCGCATCTGGCGACGCGAATACTTTCGCGGCTCCGGGCACAGCCCCGCCGATCCTGGATCCGTAGGGGCGAGGCCTGCCTCGCCTCGAGGATCGGAGCCTACCTCCCCCGTAGGGGCGAGGCCTGCCTCGCCCGGTGAACCATGATCCGACGCCGAGACCAGCTCGAGCCGGGCGTCAGCGTCGTGGTGCCCTGCTACAACGAAGAGGCTTCCGTCGCCGACACCGTCGAACGCATCGCAACGGTGCTGGAAAAGCTGGCGGGCGACCCCGAATCGCCCTTCGCGTCAGAGATGATCTTCGTCGACGACGGCAGTCGCGACGGTACCCGAGACATCTTGAGCCAACTGGCGACTCAACATCCTGATCTACGCGTGATTCGAAACGAGCGCAACAGCGGCTATGGTGCGAGTCTCAAACGCGGCATCTCCCAGGCGCGCTACGACCGCGTGGTGATCACCGACGCCGACGGCACCTATCCGAATGAGCGCATCCCCGAGCTGGTCCGGGGGCTCGACGACGCCGACATGGTGGTGGGGGCGCGGACCGGCCGTAACGTCTCGGTGCCGCTGCTGCGTCGGCCGGTCAAGTGGGCGCTGCTGCGTTACGCCCGCTGGATGAGTCGGGCGGACATTCAAGACGTCAATTCCGGGTTGCGGGCGATCTGGACTCGTCACGTCGCGGAGCATTGGTCGATGCTGCCCGACGGCTTCAGCTTCACCACCACCATCACGCTGGCCATGCATTGCCATCGCCTGCAGGTGACGTATCTGCCGATCGACTACTACCCACGGGCGGGCAGGAGCTCGATTCGGCCGATCCCAGACACCCTGCGTTTCTTCTCGTTGGTGCTGCGCACCGTCATGTACTTTCGGCCGCTGCAGGTCTTCGGCAGCCTGGCCTTGCTGCTGCTCAGCTCCGCGGTCGGCATCGGGATCGCCGTGCGTCTGTGGACCGGCAAGGTGCCGGATGTGATCGTCGTCTCGCTCTTCTCCACCGGATTGATCTTCTTCGGTTTAGGCTTGATCGGCGACCTGATCAACGCGCGGCGAGGCTCCTGAACCCGCGTCGACTGAGATGAACCTGCCTCAGGCGCGATTCGCGGCGCGAAACGTAGCGGACAAGCTACGCAAGGTTGCGACCACCCGCGGCACCGCCAAGTTCTATTTCGAGACCTACGTCCTGAGTCGGATTTCCCGCGTCGATCCCGACGTCTACCTGGTGTCGTACCCGAAATGCGGGCGCACCTGGGTTCGTCTGGTGCTCAAGGAATGTGCGTCACGGCTCGGGGAGCCTGAAACCTCATTTCGCGATCCGGGATTGGTTCGGATCTCCGGCCAAATCCTGAAATTCGAGCACGATCAAGGCACTTGGGTGCCGGCGCCTCCGCGGCTCGAGCAACTAGCTTTTCATCGGGGCAAATACGCCGGCCGGCGGGTCGCTTTCCTGGTGCGCGATCCTCGCGACGTGCTGGTCTCGAGTTGGTATCACCTGCGTTATCGGGAAAACATCTATCGTCAGGATCTGTCCGCCTTTATTCGCGATCCGTTGGTCGGCATCGAGAAAATCGTCGCGTTCATGAATCTCTTCCTGAAGCACGCCGAGGTACCCGAGGATTTTCATCTCCTGAGCTATGAGGACCTCCACGCGCGGCCACGCCCAAGCTTCAGGTCCCTGATGCGCTTCTTGCGCGTCGACGTCGACGATCGCCTGCTCGACGCTGCGATCGAGGCCTGCTCGTTCGAGCGCATGCGCAAAATGGAGGAACAGGGCTCGATGCGCGAGCCGTGGATGCGGCCAGGGGCGAAGGATCTCGACAAGGCCTTGAAAGTGCGCCGAGGCCAGGTCGGCTCCTATCGCGACGAGCTGGCCGACGACGACGTCGCCTATGTCGACGCCGTCCTCCGCGAGCGCCTGCATCCCGATCTGCCCTACGGCGCGGGCGCCGGGTCGTGAGCCAACGCTCCTCGCGGTGGGCGATCGCACGGCACGCCCTGCTTCTTCTTCTCGGCCTCGGTCTGATCGCGGGCATCGTCGCCTTGGGCTCAGCAGCCAGCCTCGACCGTTTCAAGGATCCCGCGCCCGGGCCAACGTTCCTGATCTTCATCGCTACCATCGGCCTGACCTCCGCCGTCACCACCCGCTGGAAGATCCTGACGGACGCGCTCTGCGGACGCGCCACCGCCTCCTGGCGTCACTTCTACCGCTACTTCGTGGTCAGCCGTCTGCTCGGCTTCATCCTGCCCAAAGACGTCAGCGATCTCGGCAGTCGCACCGTCGGCCTGACGCGCTTTCATCAAGTGCCGGTGGCCCAGGCCGGGGCGTCGGTGCTGCTCGACCGCCTCTTCGATCTGGCGATGGTCACCCTCCTATTTATCGTCACGATCCCCTTCTGGTTGGGTTGGATCTCCGTCAGCGGCGCCCTCGCTCTGATGGCGTCGGCAATCCTCATCGTCGGCGGTGCGCTGCTCGCCGGGCCACCGTCGTTCGGTGCCTGGGCCAGCCGGGCGGCGAGCTGGCTGGTCCAGGGTCTCGCTAAGCTGAGTCGTAAGCAGCCGCCCGACTTGCCGCCCCAAGCCTTCGACCGAGCGCTCCTCTTTCGCGCCTTCGGCCTCAGCGTGGTCAAGTTTTTCTTCGTCGCCGGACGCATCGTGCTCCTCTGCTTTGCCCTGCGCCTGGAGATTGACCCGCGGCTAGCGATCCTGGTCACCCCGGTCGGCCAGATGGCGTTCGCGGTGGCGTTCACTCCGGGCGGGCTCGGCATCATCGAAGCCGGTTGGTTCGGCGCCTTGAGCTTCGCCGGCGTCGCTACCCCGGACGCCGCGGCGTTTGCCGTCGGTCAGCGGGTGATGGCTCTGGTCATGATCGGCATTCTGGCGGCGCTGAGTCTGCTTTGGGTACGACCGGCCAAATCTCGAGCCGCCCGGTGACATCCGCCAGGATCTGATCGGCCGATGTAAATCTCAGGCACCCGCCGCGACTAAGCAAGAGAACGGCGGCAAGATTTTGGGAGCCTGATTTGAACCTCGAAGACATCCTGCACGAAAACCGGGGGAGGCTAGCCCGCATCGCCCGCCAGTATGGCGGCAGAGATTGGCAGGATCTCTTGCAGGAGATCCGTCTGGCGCTCTGGCAGAGTCTGGACAGCTTTTCCGCCCGGTCGAATATCAAGACCTGGGTCTTCCGCGTGGCGCTCAATACCGCGCTGTCCCATGTCCGCAAACGCCGCCCTGAAGTCACCGGCACGGAGATCCCGGAGTCTTCTCGCGTCGAGACTTCGCCGCGAGATCCAATTCGCGTGCTGGAAAGCTTTCTCCGCAGCCTGGATCCGGTGAACCGAGCCATTTTGCTCATGGATCTCGAAGGTTTTTCCCGTGAGGAGATTGGTGAAGTCTTGGGGCTCAGCGCTGGAGCGGTCGCAGTGCGCAGGACGCGCCTCAAAAAACGTTTCCATCACGACTACGTGGAGTCCCGATGATGACGGATCCCCAGACCCCCGAACCCTCGGAGACAAGCCACGAGAAGAAGGAGCCTGACATGTATTGGCTTGAATTGCGCAAGAGCTGGCAGACCGCCTCCGACCCTGAAGCTGAGCCTCAAGCGGCGAACCCGCCCGATCGAGTGGCCCGGTTGCGTCGGAAGATCGCCTCGCGAGATCTCACGGAATCCATCATTTCGGTGCTGATCTTGCCGTTTTTTGCCCGGTTCGGCTGGCTAGCCCTCACGCGTCAGCAATGGTGGGTTTTCGGATTCTGTATGTTCCTGGTCGTTGCCATCGTTTACATTCCCTGGCGCCTATGGCGTGAGCGTCGCAAGCTGCCAAGACCCGACCCTCTGCGACCGGTGAAGGACTATCTGCAAGCCGAACGCGAGGCGATGCGGGCTCAGGCCAAACTCTTGGAAGGTATCTGGTGGTGGTACCTGGGGCCCTTGGGACTCGGCGTGATCGGATTGTTTACGTCGATCCGTGGCTTTGGCTGGTCATCCTTCATCTATGCTGGGTTCGTTGTCGTCATTTACTTCGCGATCGGCAAAGGGAACTCCGTCGCCGCCAGGACTCAGTTCCGCGAGGCGATGAAGGAGATCGACCAGCAGTTAGCTCAGCTGGAGAACGGAGGCGACCGTCAAGACCGAGAATCTGCTGTGACTCCCAAGTCCTGACGGCACAGTTTTCAGCGGTACTTCGCGCCACCACACCCTCGGACCCGCCGGGTCACCCGACTTGGACGAACGTCCAAGCACACGGGATCGCCGCGCATCGCAGAGTTGATGATGTAGCACGAAAGTGCTACATTCCCGACGGAGGACGAAATCATGGTCAACGAAATCAAATTGCGGCGCGCCGGTGGCTCGATCAGCGCCACCTTGCCTAAGGCCCTGGCTGAGAAGTTCAATCTCCAGGCGGGCGATCCCATTTTCGCTGTCGAGACAGAAGAAGGCATCCTGCTAACGCCTTATGACCCGAACTTTGACGCTGCCATGAAGATCTACCAGAAGGGTGCGCGCAAATACCGCCAAGCGCTTCGTGAGCTCGCAAAATAGGCTGGCCGATGCGTGAGCCGGTTTGGCTGCGGAGAAGGGAATGCGACGCCATCCACTTTGCCCAACTTCGGCAACACGGCGGCATCCCAGGAATACGCGACGAGAACGCTCTTGAGTCAGCGCTCTCTCGGCCTCGCAACAAGTGGGCCTATCAGCCGAACAGCGACCTTACCGTCTTAGCCGCCGCCTATGGCTATGGTCTCGCCACCAACCATGGCTACAATGATGGCAATAAGAGGGTCGCATTCATGGCCATGTACATCTTCTTGGGCCTCAACGGTTGGGAGATTGACGCGCCGGAGCCGGAGGTCGTGCAAATCATGCTGACGCTTGCTGGCGGCCAGTTGAACGAAGATCAGTTGGCAGCCTGGCTGCGAGATCACATCGTCGAAGGCTTCGCCTGAGAATAAGGTAGTCGCCTCACGCGACTCGTCGTTTAACCGATTCGTGCGAGGCGATCCAAGCTCACTTCAGAGAGTGGCCAGCGCCTCAAGTGCTTTGCGCCGTAGTTTTGGGCAACACCGACGCCTATAAAAGACGCTTCAGCGCTCGCCAGAATTGAGCCACCCCTGAAGCGTCCTCTTGTGCTCTCTCTGTTAGCCAAGGGGCATGCTCCCCAAGAAGAGATGCAGCGAGTGCCGGAGGATGTTCCGGCCAGATGGACGGCGTCGACAAGGCACCGGAGGAATCTCCGACGATTTGGACACCGCCGACAGAGGGCCTGCTGAAATCTCCGAAGGGTTCGACTCCATCGAAAATGGCTCCGGAGAAGTCTCCGACGATTTGGACACCGCCGACAGAGGCCCGGAGAAATCTCCGAAGGGTTTGGCGCCCTCGACAAAAGTTCCGGAGAAATCTCCGACGGTTTGGACGGCGCCGTCAACAGCCCGGAGAAACCTCCAAAGGTTTCGCAGGCGGCGACAACGGACATGTTGAACTCTCCGAAGCTTTTAACAAAGCCGACAAAGCCTCCGGAGAAGTCTCCGAAGGTTTCGCAGGCGTCAACAACAGCCCGGAGAAATCTCCGACGATTTTGTCACCGTCGACAACGGGATCGGAGAAGTCTCCGAAGGATTCGCAGGCGTCAACAACGGACCTGTTGAACTCTCCGACGATTTCGCTGACGTCGACAACGAGTCCGGAGAAATCTCCGACGATTTTGTCACTCCAAACAATAGGCCCGGAGAAGTCTCCGAAGCTTTTGTCGACGCCGTCAACGGGCCCGGAGAAATCTCCGACGATTTTGTCACCGTCGAAAATAGGCCCGGAGAAATCTCCAAAGCTTTTGTCGACCCTGACAAAAGTTCCGGAGAACCCGTCGGCGAAGCTTTTGCCGCGACCGAGGTTCTTGCAAATCGTGTCCAAATCCGGACCCATGAAATTCAACTAAGTGTTGATTTGCCGAGCCTTGCAGGGTTCCAGGCATGCTCAGAACCGGCCAAAGGTTCCTGCAAATCGTGTCCAAATCCCAAAACCTGTTCGCCGCTCCCTACACTTTTTCTCGAGTTGGCAATGGAGCCGAGCTCAAGATCGAAACCGTGAAAGGAGCAAGAACATGCAGAGAAAAGCGTTGAAACAGTTGGAGAAGACCGAATTCCTGGTCGCCTCCGGCAAAACCCAGAAGTCGATGGTCAACGACCGGCTTGCTAAAGCCGGTCCCGAGATCTTCGGCGACGAAGAAGCGCCGCTGGCGCCCGACTGGAATCAACTCCAGGAGTGGGGCATTGCGGCTCTCGAGACGTCCCTGGAGGAGGTCCGAGCGACGGATCGTGAGCATCGTGGCAAGGTGGCACGGCTTGGCAAAGCGAGAAAGGATCGGGACGATCTCTTCGAGCAACTGTCCGCCGGTCATCGAGCTTTGCGCAAGTCGTTCAGCGGTACCTACGGCGTCAACGCCTTGCCGTTGATCGGCTTGGAGGCGGAGCCCGCCCGGGCGCTGAAAGCCGCTCGCGAGCAGATGTGTGAGGTGGTTGAGCGCATGCGCGACCCTCAGGTGGCCGCCGAGCTGCCGGTACCGCTGGCCGGTCAACTGCCGATCGAGCTGGAGGCGGTGGCTGAAGCTCGACACACCGAGGTCGACGAGCTGGAAGCCAAAATGGCTGAGATCGACGAGTTGCGCAAGCAGGCCGACGAGGCTCTGATCGTTCGCGATCAAGAGCTCGAGAGAAACCGACGCGTGTACTCAAACGTCGGCCGACTGCTCGAAGGCGTCTACCGTCTAGCCGGCCTCGACGAGCTCGCGAACCGCATTCGCGCCACCGAACGTGCCTCTCGCAAGAAGCGGGAGGGCGAGTCGGAGTCGCAGGAGGCAGCGCCCGAGGCGTCGGCGCCGGAGTCGGCCAGCGAGCCGTCTCCGCCGGTGACTGAGGGCGAGAGCTCTCGCGTGGTTGTCGGCAGTCGCGAGATCGAATGATCGTGGTGCCTTAAGACTCTCCCGTCTAGTCCTTCAAGTGGAGGGCTTCTGACAGAAATCTCCCCGCCCCATCAGGACGCCTGCGGCCTGATGGGGCGGTCGCTCTTGTCTATTTCACTTGGGCGACAGACTCCTACTGCCTGTGGGCGTATTTTTCGCTCGCTAGCGCCTTCGCTACTTATGAAGTAGAATTCTCTATTATGGATAGTAAAACTCGAAAACGACTCGCTTGGACAGAGAAGGATCCGAGCCGCGCCTTGGACAAGGGTTGGGTGCAGGATCCGGAGTTCTGCCAGGCCTTCTTCGATCACTGCGATCATCTGGCGTTGATTCAGTCCCGGGCCACTTTGGACCTGGCGTTGCGCGCTGTCGAGTTCGCAGAGTCCCACGGCGACCCACACTTGATCCATCGCAGTCAGGGGGTGTTGTGTCACGCGTTTCTGGTGCGAGGTGACGGCTACTGGGCGGGCAGGACTCTGCAGCAAGTCCGTGAGTCAGCGCTCGCTTGCTGCCCGTCTTGCCGCAGTGACTTCTTCGGCCGGGAGGGTTATTTGCTCGGGGAAGATCGGCTTGCCACGGAGTCGCTGGAGGCTTTGGATCGCGCGTTGGACGAGGGTGGCGATCAGTTGAGCGTCGACGATCGCGCTCGCATCTACTTTGGTCGCAGCGTCGCGCATCACTTTCTTGGCCGTCGTGGCCGTGCACTCCGGGATGCTCGCGACACGTTGATGGGTTTGTCGCTGGACTCGCCGCAGGGTTATTTCTTGGACATCGTCGCCTTGAATGGGGTTTACGTCATGGGCGGCGATCCGGAGCATGATGCCTATGCTCAAGAGACGTTTCGTCAGTTCTCCGAGCGCATCAAGGCACGCCGAGGTTGGGAGTACACGCGGACTCGAATGACCTGGGCGAACGCTCACTTGAATGCTCGCCAGGGGGATTTGAGGAATGCTCGTCGACAGTTGAAGAGTGCTTGGATTCAGCTTCGGGAAATCGGCCTGGCGCGGGAGTTGTTTGCGGCGACGCTGGATCGTTGTCAGTTGATGTGTCGTGGCGACGAGCCGTGGGGAGATTCTCCGGAGGTGGCTTTGGGGCTACTTCGGACTTGCCGGCAGCGTCCGGATTTGGGGGATGGGCACCTGGAGCGGTTGGATACGATGGAGCGGGTGCTTGAGATTCGACCGGAGGATTCTTTTCAGGAGTTGGTGGATTGTCGACGGTCGTTTCTGGCTCCGGTGCCGGGGGCGATGGCGGAGCGAATTGGGGCTCGGTAGATTGGTTCGGTTAACGCTTGCTTGATTATCGAGATCGCCGCCGACTCGTAGAGCTTTATCTGACTTCCATGTTTCGCTCTTGAGCCGGCGGTCAAAGACCATTTGATACTAAACCGTTTGCAATCAGCGGCATCGAGCCCATGGGCCATCGACGGCGGGCGGTTATGCGACAGAGAAGAGTCGGAGAATCAACCGACAGTTTTCCTGCTGTGGTTTATGCGTACAGTCGGACGTCCGCGTCGTGCTCGGCTCTCACTCGTAGATTCGGTGGAAGTCTTGTTGGTCTTAGACTTAGAAGCGGGAGTTGCCCAACCCGGCAGGGATTACACGGACAGGATTGAGTCGCGTTGTCGACCCTGTCATGCTCGGTCGACTCAGCGCTGGGTCGCGTTATGCGGACGAAGAGGAGTCGCGTTGACAGTCCGTCTGGCCTCAGGTAGAGTCTTCTCAAGTCACAGATTATTCGAGTCTTAGACTCGACTCGACGGAGGATGGATTCGATGTGTTATGCGGATGCATCTTGTCGCATAAAGGTCGATTGCTTGGGAGTTTAGTAATACTGTTATCCTACGGAATCACTACGGCCAGAATGACGCCTTGTCGTCAATGAGCATAGGTGATTCTTGGAAAAAAAGGAACAAATGGCAAAAATGTATGATGTGAAACGGAGGCTTGCCTCATGCCGATACTCCATTCTGATGTTTTTGCTTCTCGCAACATCGACGGTAGCGAGGGCAATGGCAATTACGGAGATCATCGACTCGACGGGCGACGGAATGGGCAATGCGCTCAATACTGCTACCGGCATCGCGGTGGACGTGGCAGGCAACGTATACGTGACAGGTAGCAGTAGCAGCAACGCTTTCATGATTACCCCTGGCGGGACAATCACCCAGATCATCGATACCGCGGGAGACGGCACGGGTAACACACTCAATGGCGCACTACGAATCGCGGTGGATGGGTCGGGTAACGCTTACGTGACAGGAACCAACAGCAATAACGTATTCAGGATTCTGGCGGGCGGGGCAATCACCGAGATTATCGACTCGACGGGCGACGGGGCAGGCAACACACTCAATAGTCCAGTCGAAGTTGCAGTAGACGTTTCTGGCAATGTCTATGTGGCTGGAAGTGGCACCAACAACGCCTTCAAGATCACGCCTGGCGGGGCAATCACCGAGATTATCGACTCGACGGGCGACGGATCGGGCAATACGCTCAATGGCCCATTTGGCATCACTGTAGACGGCTCGGGCAACGTCTATGTGGCGGGACTAACAAGCGATAATGCCTTCAAGATCGCACCTGGCGGGACAATCACTGAGATCATCGACGAGACCGGCGATGGTATAGGCAATACGCTCGATGGCCCATTCGACATAGCTGCAGATGGGGCTGGCAACGTCTATGTGACAGGGAGTGGCAGCAATAACGCCTTCAAGATCACTCCCAGCGGGACAGTCACAGAGATCATCGATTCAGCGGGCGGTGGAGCGGGCGATACGCTCAGTTTTGCTTCGGGCATCGCGGTAGACAGTTCAGGCAACGTCTATGTGACGGGAGAAGTGTCCGATAACGCCTTCAAGATCACGCCCAGCGGGGCGGTCATCGAGTTCATCGACTCCACGGGCGACGGAGTAGGCAATACCCTCGATGGTCCGTTCGATATCGCAGTAGACGGCTCAGGCAACGTCGAAGTGCCGGGAAGTGGCACCGATAACGTCTTCCAGGTTCCAGCAGCCGAAACTCCGGTGGAACTGTCGAGCTTCGTAATTGAATAGTTTAACGGTGCCACTCGGGAAGATGAACAAGAGTTGACGTGCAGCAGAAATTGGATAATCGGGTAGCCGGGGGTATTTAACCCCCGGCCCCCACACCACCCAGCATGCGGGTCCGCACTGGGCGGTTCACGAGAGTGGAGCACACAATAACCTCAAGCGTAGCCATGAGCTTTCATCCACAGATCGCGGACAGAAATAAGCCCTTGGCGACGAAGCCATTTATTCGTCATCCCGGTCTGGGTTGCCAACGTCCTCGCCAAATGCCAGTAGCCTTTGCGACTGAGCGCGGTGAAGATCGCTTGGCGACGGCTCGTTCCCAAGGCGAGCAAGTGACGGACCTTCGTGCGTGTCCAGCGCCACTGTTTCCAGTAACACATTCGGATACGCCGTCGGATCCACCCGTCGATCTCGGGAACAGGTCGATAGTAGTCCGAGATGCCGTAATAGTTCATCCAACCACGTACGTACTCGGCGAGCTTTCTAAACCGATAGTCCATCGAAACGCCCCAGCTACGCCCGGTCAATCGACGAACGCGGTGCTTGAACGTCTGAAAGGATTTCTCGGACCAACGAAGCTTGGTACCCCGGAAAGCAAATCCGAGGAACACAACCTCATGGATGCCGCACACGCGGCTCTTCGACTCATTGACCTTCAGCTTCAGCTGCGAGGTCAAGTACCGAGTGACGCTGGCCTTGACGCGTTCGCCGGCCCGCGCACTACCCACCAAGATCAGAAGATCATCGGCATAACGAGCGAAACGGTGGCCGCGACTCTCCAGCTCTCGGTCGAGGTCGTCCAACAAGATGTTGGCGAGCAGCGGAGAAAGCGGCGAGCCTTGAGAGGCTCCTTTCTCCGTTGCATGGATGCGGTCCCCTACCCTGACACCGGCGCGCAGGAAGCGCCCGATGAGAGCCAGCAGGCGCCGATCTCTCACCTTACGAGCGACGCGGGTCATGAGCACATCGTGCGAAATCTGGTCGAAGCACTTCTCCAAATCCAAATCCACGACGATGCGATAACCCTCGCCGACAAAGCGCTGAACCTGCCGAACAGCTCCGTGCGCACTGCGCCAGGGACGAAAGCCGAAACTCGACTCGGAGAAGCCCGGATCGAAGATCGGCGTGAGGACCTGATGGATGGCTTGCGCGATCAACCGATCGACAACAGTCGGTATCCCGAGCAAGCGGACTCCGCCGCCCGAAGGCTTCGGAATCCCCACTCTCCGCACAGGCTGCGGCGAGTAGCTGCCATCCAACAAGGCTTCACGGATGCCGGGCCAATGCTCACGCGCGAAGGCCGGAAACTCGTCGACGGTCATCCCGTCGACGCCGGGAGCACCCCGGTTGGCCTTCACCTGTTCCCAGGCGCTGCGCATGTTGAATCGCTCCAACACCCGTTCCAAGAGACGATCGTGCAAGGCCGGCTGCGTGGACGTGCGCCGCATCGCGACTCCTCCGGACGGATTCTGCGTCGAATGCGAGCTCTCCACCGCTCCTCCTTGACTCATCGTGTTCGGGCCTTCAGCACCCGACCTCGAAGAGGTAAGGTACCTAATATGCCCTCTGCTGACTTCTGCTCGATCACGCCAAAGGTTGCCCCCAGACGCGCTGCCAGGGCTTTAGGGTCCGGTGGCCAATCCAGACCTTTCGATCTGGGCCTCAGTCCGGCTCCCATAGCCGTCGACCGCTCGTCGAGCAGATCTCCCCGGATAAGGACATGTACTGTCGCTGCACAACCGCGCCATTTACCGTATCCCCCGAACCACAGGGCTTCGACATGTTGTGCTGTCTCGCCCCAGGGAAGCCGGCCTTCTATGACGTTCGTGTTCCTCGGCTCACAGCTTTGCCGCGGGCTTCCTTCAGACGACCCCTCGCGGAGACGCCCTTGCCGTAAGCTAGTCATTAGCATTGTCCATAGCGCGGACGGTGGTTCTCTGACAGGGGACTTTCACCCCATAAGCACATGCCCATGCCGGGCGTACCCAATCGCTGCACCCGACCGCCTTCGGCGGCGGGTGAGCTCTACCGTTAGGCAGCCGGCATGCACGAAGAGATCGTAAGTGCGTGGAAGCAATTCGAGGAACTGCCTTTCCCGGAGATGCAAGACGTCGCCCTGGATGACGAACGGTTCGACCTGGCCACTGTAGACGCGTTCGCTTCCGGCTGTATCGCAACGTTCATTGAGCGACGCGGTGCGCTCGATGCGGAGCGGGTGGCCACCCTTCAGCAGTGCCAGCGTGACATCACGAGTCAGCTGCCCAACCTAGAGGGCGAGTGGCTCCACTATTTCAGTGCCCTCCAGTCTTTGTGCAAATCGGTGCTGGAGTCTGTGGGTCGACCTGAGACGAACCTTGAGGCTCAGTCAGTCCATCCCTGAACCTCAATCGACACCCATCCAGAAACCCGCTGTCACACTCTCCGAGCTACCAAGTCGATCAGGGCGGACCTACCCACGTGACCCGTACCCTCCCGGATCTCTGCGTCGTAGGACTCCAAGTGCTCAATCTCAAGATCGCCAAACACTCGACGCAGCAATCCCTCCGTATACATATTCTCCGCAACAGGAGGACCGCCTGTCTTGTATCCCAACTGTTCTGGCCGATAGCCGTGAAGGAGGACGCGCCCTCCCGGCTTGAGCTCCGCCTTCATCCGTTCGAAAGCAACCTCCATCGCTTCCGGACCCATGAATTGGATGAAGATGGCAACCACCAAGTCGAAACCTCCGGAGCCCCATTGCCACGCGTCGAAGTCGGAAACGGAGAAGTCCACCAAGACATCCCGCTTGGCCGCCAGGCGGCGAGCCTTGCCAACGGCGGCAGGTGAAGCGTCAAACGCAGTCACCCTCAATCCCCTGGATGCCATGAAGACTGAGTTCCGGCCCTCCCCATCGGCGACGACCAACGCACTCTGCCCCGGAACCAGGATGGATGCCCTTGACCGCAGAAAGTCTGCGGGCTCCTCCCCGAAGAGATAGTTGTCATTCGAGTAGCGTTCATTCCACACCGTTAAGTCCTTTCGGTAGTTTCCTAGATCAGCCATAGTGGCTACGATTGGAAGGGTCGCACTTAAAGTGCGCTTGAGGTCAACCCTGAGGTCAACATGCCGAGTTCCCCAGCTTCTCTGCTAGACATCGCCGAGGTCACAGCCCGTACGGGTCTGGCTGCTTCAACCCTGAGGCACTGGGAGTCCCAGGGCCTGATCCAGCCCGCCGGACGCAAAGGACTACGCCGTCAGTATCGGACGGCAACCCTCAACAAGATCGCCCACATTCGGCTGGCACAGGCAGCAGGGTTCACCCTCAGGGAGATTGGCACCTGGATCGGCACAAACGATCACATCGAGGTCGATCGAGTCGCTTTGCGAGCTAAAGCCGACGAGCTCGATGACGTGATTCGCCGTCTTCAGGCCATGAGAGACGGACTGCGCCATTGTGCAGAGTGCCCGGCCCCGGACCACTCAGAGTGCCCAAAGTTCAAGGCCCTTCTTCGAAAGGCATTGGCTGGACAGCTTGGCGAAGCTTCCCCAGCACAGAGTTTCTCTCCGGCGTAGCGAAACTCGAGGCGTTGACAGCCGGGAAACGCACTTCATCCAGGATGTCAACCACTCCAACATCTCCAATGGACTCGAACCCAGCGTTGCTCTGCGGTTCCTAACGACCATCTCTCGTCTCGATTCGGTTTGACATCGCTCCAGGCATGACTAACAGAGTCGGCATTATGTGGACATGAGGCGATAGCATTGACAGTTCGCCTAGCCTGCGGTAAGGTTCCATTGATCTACAGATTCATCGGTTCTTGAAGCGTACTAACTGGAGTAAAGTCCGAATGCGCTATGCGGTCGCCTCTTGTCGCATGACGGATATTACGCTTGAGCGATTATTAACAATTAACGACACTGCAATCACACGACAATGGAAACACCTCCTATTCGTCACCTCACCAGGGGCCATTTCAAATTCTTGTTTCGAGCAGATGCGTGCTTAAGGCTCCAGGTCAACCCCTATAAGGAGACCAGGCAATGGATCGACACACAGCAAGTCGACTCCCAGGGGGCCTGCTATTCACTGCAGCTGGTTTTTTGAGCCTGTTCGCTTTCACGAACTGCTTATTCGCCCAAAGATCCCACCAAGGAGATCTATCTGAGGAGGATCTTAGAAGCGCCAGAGGCTACCTAGCCGTGGCGGTGGACGCTAGCAAATCGGAACGGATAGATGCTTGCATTAGCCTGCTGAACATCTTACGTAAATATTCTGCATCGAACGCTGAAGAAGGGAATTTCCTCGTGGACCCTCAGGAACCCGAGTCACTTTAACGGATACCGCAGAGAAAGCAGCGGAAGTGAATTAAGATGGAATGGAAATAGAATGCAACAACAGTAAGACGTCGACCGATCCGCTGAACAAATCCAATGCATAAAGACGCGCTTCGCACGCCTCTGAGTCACCGACCGTTCTGCGTTGCCAGTAGACGCACAATCACGATGGGAGATTTCGCTTCGACTTCAGATAGAACCTTATAGTAACGCAGATTGCAACCATGGGAGGTGCAAATTGATGACCTACGACCAGAGAACCTGCTACGCCGGAGCCCTTCTCCTGCTGTTTTCGATCGCATCGATTCCGGCTCACGCTCAAGTCGTCTCGAACCCTAACCAGATCGAGGGTATGATCAGATTCATCAACACCAACCCGGCTATTCTAAATATTCTCAATCCGTGTCCAGCCACCCCAACGGGCCCCTGCAACGAGGGTTTCAGCTCTGTCGACGTCACAGCTGACAGCATCGGTGTGACGCCGCCGCTCAACAACAGGACCCAACTAGCAGCAACGGGTAGTACAAACACCGATTATGAAATGACCGTGCAATCAGGCCCACTCGGAAGCGGCATCCCTTACGAGGTCAACGTCACCATGCGTCTCGGTGGTGATTTTTATCTCTTCCCTCCGCTCACCTCGGCGCCTGTGGAAGAGGAGCCGGAGCCTAACGTCATCCTCAACTTCGAAGAATGCGCTGCCCTGCTCGACATCACCTGGAAGACCTCATCGGGCGTTCCGGTGGCTGTTGCCGGTGGCGCGGCCTCGGGGAATCGGGAGAGCTCTCCCGGCTCGGGCATCTTTCAAAATCAGGCTCTGGACCTCTCCATTCCCGCGGGAACTACCCGGGAGATTTTGGCCGTCCGTGGTGACGGCTCCAACTACCTCGTGGTCGTTCAAACCGACGTGGTGACGCAGTCTTCCAACGAGATCCGGCTCGAAGACAGATTCGTCGTTCCGGTTGGTTGCGACTTGATCGTGCCGATCGAGGTTATCGTTCCCGATGCCAGCGAGAACTTAGGCGAGATTGTAGGCGAGGTCGACGTCCTCGGCGAGAATGAGAATAGAGTGGGCACTCTGACCTCCGTCAGAGCGCTGGGTGGCCCTTTTGGCAATGAGCGATCCTTCACGGTAGAAGTCCCGACTCCGTCACAGGGTCCCTTCCGTCTCGAGGACTTGGTGCCGTCGGATGCTGCGACACCGGCGCGAGGCTACGGGGTCGTTGTCAACATGAGCTTTCGCCTGGGCAGGAGATATGAATTCCTGCGGATGCCCAGCCTTGGAGTAGGCAACCCCCGTGTCTTCGTGTCTGCAGGCGAGACGACTGACCTGGCCAATACGTTCGTCATGGACCCAGGATTCGTGTACGGCGAGATTCTTCTGGCGGGACCACCGCTCAGCCCCAATGGCTCGTGTCTTGCCGACATCTTCCGCGACTCGGACATCGATACCGACGCAGACGGAGTACCTGACATCTTCAGTCTTACGGGATCCCGAGTTGAAGCCTTGGGTCGGGGGACCGCACCTGGCGCGACCTTTAGCGCGTTCTTCGGCGAAGCGAAGGTCCTCTTCGAAGGTGAGTTCGACCCGAGCCCTACCGTCGAGTCCTTTGTTGGCGACTACGATCTCGTCCTTGGAGGGCTGGCCGAGGAGAGCTCGATCTGGAGTCCGCCGCGACTCAGGGTGCAGTTCCGAGACGTCGCTTCTCCCGACAGCCCTCTAACCTTTCAGAGATCGAGAGTAAGCGTCGTGGACCAAAGCCTCGAGGATCTCCTGATCGTGCCGGCCAATGCGACTGAGGTCCCCATTCGGCGCTGTTTCGGTCAACTGAACCTGGGTTTCCTCTCAACCGCTACGGACTTCTTCAATCCTGTCGTCTCTGGTTCGGGGAGTTTCTCGGGTCTTGACTTCGAGTCGAACTTGGCGGACTACCATGTTGATGTGGAGAACGCCTTGGGGACTCCGACGAGTCAGGCGACCGCGGCCCAGCAGGGCTTGGTCGTTGCCTGCCTACCGGAGGGGACCTATGACTTCACCCCGCGAGTCACCGCGGTCAACCCTGGAGGAGGCACAACCAGCACCGAGCTCCCTCCGGCGCTCGGCATCACCGTCGGTTGCAGACAGGTCAATAACTCCACGCTTGGATTGCAGGTGAAACTCGACCCCCTGGCTCGCTGCACCACGGAGCCCACAGTGGTCCTCGCTGGCTCCGCCGAAAGCACGAGCGCCGAGCCAATTTTCGTCGATGAGATCTCTGCAAGGGTCAACGGAGGCTCGCCGATCCTGTTCTGCAGCGGCACCTGTGGCAACGATCCCGCCTACCAGTTCCTGGACTTTGCACTCCAGGAATGCGACAACCAGATCGAAGTGACGGCAGAATCCGCGCAGGGCCTGGTCGCGTCAACCACCGCCTCTACCATTTTTGACAGCCTCGGGCCCGAGATCGACAGCTGCGAGGACATCGAGGTCGAGGCTCAGCCGGGCTCTACCGGCGCTGTGGTCGACTTCGCCATCACCGCTGACGACAACTGCGCTGGCAGCCCACCGGTAACTTGCGATCCGCCCTCCGGCTCCTTCTTCCCGGCGGGCGTGAGCCAGGTCACCTGCACGGCCGTCGATGCTTGCGGCAACGAAACCAGCTGCTCGTTCGAAGTCACTGTGGTGACCAACCGGCCGCCGGTCGCGACGTGCGCCGACGTCACGGTGAGCGCAGGCGATCTGTGCCAGGCAGAAGCCTCGGTGGATGCCGGCTCCTTGGACCCGGACGGCGATCCCATCAGCTTGACCCAAGACCCACCTGGGCCCTATCTCCTGGGGGACACTGCGGTCACCCTCACGGCTGAGGACTCCGAGGGCGCAACGGACTCCTGCTCGGCAACGATCACGGTGGTCGATACGGCTGCGCCGGTCGTTGACTGTAACGCACCCGAAACCATCGTTCCGCAAGATGCGCCGTTTACCTTTGTCGCCACAGCGGAAGATAACTGCGGCATCGAGAACGTGAAGATCAAGCCGCGCAGTGTCCGCTGTCTTGAGCTGGCCCCAAGGCAGGTCACGGACGATTGTCACGTCGAGGCTAATGGAGCAACGATAACAATCCACGAAATCGATGATGATGTTGATCGCATCACTTGGAAAGTGAAAGCCCAGGACGTCACAGGTAACGTAACTACGCTGAGGTGCCGAGTCGATATCGAGAGCAATGACGACGATAGCGACTCAGACTCAGAAAGCGATTCCGACTCAGACTCAGAAAGCGATTCTGACTCAGACTCAGAAAGCGATTCCGACTCAGAAAGCGATTCTGATTCAGACTAGAAACCCTCTAAACTTACAGTCACATTAACAGAGGAAAATTATCATGCTACGAAAAGCAATCACCGCTTGCACCATTTGCCTAGCATTGTCAGCTTGCACTCAATTACAAGGAAATCTACCTCGAGCCTGTGATATTCGAAGCATAACGCTGAACACCGGGCTTGACCACTTGAACACTACTCCATTTGATCCGCAACTCTATGAACTGGGAGCCTCTGACGAGAAGTGGTTGGTGATCGATGCTCCTCAAGGCGTCACGGTGCCAAGGCAGGCAACCGCGATCACCTCCGCTGACTGGGTAACACCCAGCTCGACAAGCCGATGGGTGGGGCCCTACCCCGAAGGAACCACTGAGCCCAGTGAGTTGCCCCATGGAGAGTATGTTTTCCTTCACTGTTTCTGCCTTTGCGATAACCCAGAGGATTTCACTGCGCTTCAAGGAACCCTGCGAGCGACGGGTGGCGGCACGGTAGAAATAAATGGGCAGGTCGTGGCTGGCATTCCTACTGGCGGCAATGCTTCGGCCGAAAGACCAGAGGTCGAGTTTGCCGCGACCCATGAGTCAGCTCTCGAGCCCGGAATCAATTGTCTTAAGGTGACGACCAACGTTGAGGTCATTGTCGGCCCTGGCTCCCTACCAAGAACACTGGGGATTAACGTCAACGGCCTGGTAAGAACAGTCGCATGCTGCGAGGGCGAGGTCTCGGGCGTACCAGAGTCCCTCGAGCTGCCGCAGCTCACCCCCGACAGGTCGGTGCTAGAAAAGCAACTTCGAGTTCAGAAAAATTAGAATTGAGGGAACATTCGCTGTATACATTGAGACTCCGAATAGCGGTGTCGGGCATTCACGATCAGAGAGCCCGCTCCCACAAGCATCGAGCCGCTAACAACTGCCTGAGGGCCTGCTCCACGTTGAGCCCAAGACCATGCAGACGCGCAGCATCAGGAGAAATAGGATGAATCTGAAGGCGACCTATCTACCTCAGACAGTGCTCGCGCTGCTGTCCTTCATTCATGCACCGGTTCACGGGCAGAACATGAATACGACAGCCATCGTCAATCTGGTGGACGGTCCGAATCAGGACTTCAAACAGGGGCCAGGACAAGTAGCCCATTCAGCGGCAAGCGGAGGTGGCGGCGGCGCTTCCGCCCTATCCAGCTATTTAGGACTGATGCGAGTCCTCGCGTCGTCGACGAATTCATTCTTGACGATGCCAGCGTCGGCTGGCAGTGGTTTCGGCACGGGTTTTCTGATCAATGGTAATCCTGATGGAGTCGACGTTCCCCTCAATTTCAATTTTGCATTCAGCGGCAACTTCCTCTCGCGAACCGAGCCTGGTGAGTTGGGTAGCGTTTCTTCGGTGACCGCGTCGTTCGAGGTGAACACCACATCCGGCATCCGCAGGGGCGCCTTTGGCCTCACAACTCAGGCTGGATTTCCAGTCATCGAGTACACCACCGGGTCTTTCGGCAGCGGTAACTTCAGCGCGGTGGCGACGCCGAAGGTCGGGATTGGCGTCGATATCTTCGAGCTCATCCCGCAAGACCTTGATGATCTGGGCCTCGAGCTTCAGCTCGAAACGTCATGGGAGGAGTTTGAGGTCTCTGCCTTGAAAGGTGTGTTGCTCAGCGCGATCACAGCCTTCGGCATTCCCCGCCTCGGCATTCCTCCTGGCACTGATGTCGAGCTCGGTTTCGACGTCGGATTCATCTTCGAGTCGTCGGTACCGATCAACATCACGGTTCCTCGGCAAGGCATCCTGTTGGCATCACTCAGTGTTGTCGCCTCTTCATCGCCTTTGGGAGCGACCGCCGTCGCCGACCTCAACGATTCTTTCGAGCTGAAATCGGTGACCGTGCCCCATGATTTCGATGCTGTAGACGTTGAGCAGCTCGAGGTCGTGCTCGATTCTGGAGAGGTTTTCAACGTCGAGCGGGAGCCCGACGTCTGCGTGCCGAACGAGACGACTCTTTGCCTGAATCAAGGTCGCTTTCGTGTCGAAGCAGAGTGGGGCGATTTTTCCGGCAATACAGGATCTGGTCAGGTCGTACCTTTCGGTTCGGACGACTCCGGCCTCTTTTGGTTTTTCTCCCCGAACAACTGGGAGATGTTGGTCAAGGTGCTCGATGGCTGCGCGTTCAATGATCGGTTCTGGGTGTTTGCTGCCGCGACAACCGATGTCGAATACACGCTTCGGGTGACCGACACTTTGACCGGAGAAAGTAAGACTTACGTCAACCCATTAGGAGTTTCTGCGGCTGCGATTACGGATCCCGACGCCTTGGCGACTTGCACCGCCCAAAGCCCGGCGCCAACTCTACCGGCTGTCACCGGTTCGGGGCCACCGACAGCCAGGGCACTGGGAACAGATAGAGTTGAGGGAATCCCGACGAAGCAGGGTACCTGTTCGCCAGACTCGAACCGATTGTGCTTGAATGACAGTCGGTTCGTGGTCGAGGTCGACTGGCGTGACTTCGAGGGCAATACCGGCGAGGCGCAGGTGGTCCCATTCGGCTCTGACGACTCGGGTCTTCTCTGGTTCTTTTCTTCGAACAATTGGGAAATGCTCGTCAAGGTGCTCGATGGCTGTGAGCTCAACGATCGGTTCTGGGTGTTCTCGGCGGCGACAACCAACGTCGAATACACTCTGCGGGTCACCGATACTGAAACTGACGAGGTGAGGGCCTACTTTAATCCGCTCGGACGCTCAGCCGATGCGGTGACGGACACGGATGCCTTCGCCACTTGCCGCCAATAATGCTGCCTTTGCCGGCAGCGACGAGGGAGCTCGTTCGTCAGAGGTCTCCAAGATCGTCAGACCAGCAAAATAACGGTGTCAGGCGTGGCTAAACAGTCCAAGATCCGGGAAACAGAAATGAGCAGCAATAGCGCCACTGGATCGGAAGCGGACCGATTTTTAGGAGAACATCCGGGATTCGCCCTGACCCTGGCCTATCTCTACGTCTCGACTCTTGGCAGTGTTTATCAGTGGTCCTACTTTCGCGAGTTCGGAGTGAACGTGTTCGACTTTGCAGAAGCTAATGACTTTCTTCTAGCTGCTTTCCGGCAACCGCTTGCCTTCTTACTCCTCCTCGGCTGTCTCTTGACATACGCTATCTTCGTCTTTCTAGACGAGCCCATGGCGAAGCGTACCCATGCTTTCGCGGGTCGTTTGGCCGCCAACAAAACTTCCCTTTCTAATGCGGTTGGGCGCGGCGTACGCTTCCTGTCGAGAGGTAGTTTTTGGCAACGTTCCTTTGGCTTGCTCATCAAGCAAGTGCTCTGGGCAGGGATATTTTCGATGTACTCCCTGGCGCCGATGCTAGTAATGGCCAGCGCCGACGCCGAAAAATTAAAGACAGCGCGGCCCTTAGTTTGCGTTGAACGCAAGGAGGCCGCAAACCCTCAACAGAGGGTGTTTGTTGGAAGCACGGAACGCTTTCTGTTCTTCACTGGACCCGATATGAAAGAAACAAGCATCGTACCCATCACGCAAGTCATCGAGATCCGGCGGCTCGCGTCGGGTGGTGCGTGCAAAGCTGCGATGTCACCAGATAAGGTCTCCAGGCAGGCCTAAATAATAGGCAGTTCTCAATGTTCAGGCCGACCGCTCGTTCCATTCTTCCCGCCGCAGACTGTGCTGGCCGGGGTGCATGGTGGCCTCTGCTCCGAGAGGCGGTCGATGCCGGCGGCCCCTCTGGCCACTACTGACCAAACCGCTTAAAGCCTGACGCTCGGCCCGGCTTTCCGAAGACTCCGGCAGGCTGCTACCCTCACCCGCAGTGAGATTCCGTTCGACACGTCAGGCCACAGACTGGCTGCGCCTCGAAATTCTGCCCCCCCGCCAGGGCCCCTGCCCGGCGACGGCCAAAGCCTTTCTCCCCCTCTTCCTGATCCTGGCGGCAGGCCATCTGCTCATCCTCTCGCTGTGCGCCCCCTACATCAAAGCCGACGGCTCGACCTATACCGCGACCGAAATGCGCGACTTCGTGGTGCCCCATGCCGCGCCGCTCTATCCCGTTTTTGTGCGCAGCGTCAACGCGGTGGTTCACAACGCCGGGGCGTGGATCGGCGCCTGGCCCATTGCCGAAGACTCCACCTGGTCCTTGATCCATCCGGCGCCCTACAGCAACGCTTCGATCTACCTCATCCTCATCGCGCAGCACCTCTTCCTGGCCTGGGCCGCGGCCTGGTTCGCCGTCTCGATCACCGACCGACGGTGGCTACGCCTCGCCACAGCCGCAGCCCTGTCTTGGAACCCACCGATTGTGGTGGCTTCCCAGAGGATTCAGACCGAGGGCCTCTGGAACCCCCTGGTGATTGCGACGATCGGATTTTGCGTTCGCTTCCTGACCGAGCCTGAGCGCCCCCTAAGAAACCTTAGCGGTCTCTTCGCTTGCCTGGCATTCGCCATGCTGGTCCGCAATCCGGGCAACGTCTTCCTGGCGATTTTGCCGCTGGCCCTGGCGTTTCTAGGACTGGCGCGAGCGATCGGCGAACGACGCCTCCGGGCTTTGCTGCCCTATGCCGTCGGCGCCACCTTGGCCGCGGGGCTTGGTGTGCTCGTGCTCATGGGCGTCTCGCAAGCTAAAAAAGCGGTGCTCACCGCCTGCGACGTGGAGCCCCGACCCGTCTTCGGTCGACCGGGCATGCAGCGCATCCACCCTAACGCATTACATCCCTACGAAAGGATTTCACGCCAAGATCTGGAGGAGATCGTGGCCGACTTGGAGCGACGCACGGACGATCCACAGGTCCGCCAGACCCTCCGCATCATCACCACCAGCAAGTCGTTCTGGGTCGAGCCGTTCAATCGCGTCCGCCAAGAAATCGTCGAGCCCGCCTACCCTGACTACAACTATCGCCAGACCCTGGCCCCGGCCGACCGCCTCCTAAATCAGGCCGCGTGGCTCGCTTACACCAGCACCGACCCACGCATGTTGCTCAGCGTGGCGTTACGAACGACCCGCTTCTTACAGCTCGGTCCGGGGCTCCAGGGCTGCAGCGCTCGTCGCAAACTGCTCCCGTTTCGCGAGCAGATGGCGAAGGCTGAAGGCTTCGCCCAGAAACCCTGGTTGACGGCAGGGTTGCTGGCCGACGTCTCCGCGGCTCGAGACATCGAGAAACTCAAAGGCACCCTGGCGCTCGAATGGGTCGCCGGGCTGGTGCGCCCTCCGGAGACGCGTCTTCTTTGGCTCGCCACCGTCGCTTTGTTGGGATGGACGATCGCTCGACGACGCTTCGGCCCCGCGTCGAGCGTCGCTGCCGCGATCGTCACCACGACGATCATCTACGCGTCGCTGATGGCGGTGGCAGGGTGCTATTCGGCCCGCCGATCGGAGATCGTGGTTTTGCTGGCAGTGTGCGCGGTATCGCTGTTCGCGTCGGAGCTGGTGGCCAAACCGAAGGCCGCCCCTCTTCATTGAGTTGGCCAACTCGACTATCACTCAAGATACCCCAAAGACCGTAGCCCTTCCGCGGTCTCCTCCGGCAAGACTTCCGACTCCGCCGAGGGGAAATCAACCCGCCAGATACGAATCCCCCGCTGGCTGACCGGCTCCTCCTGGATCGCCCCCTCGGCCCACAGGCCGACGCTCGCCGCGCTTTGTGGCCCGAGCTCGAAGCGCCCACCTGACGAACGCTCGTCGGCAGCCCCGAGGGTGGCGGCGGCCGGCTCACCGCCGGCCTTCAAATCGAAGCTCACCGACGCCAACGGATCGACCGGCCGAAAGTGGACGTGCAGCGCTTCGCCGTCCAGTCGGGCCTGAACCGTCAGACGTTGGCCATCGACAGTAACTTCCCCGTCTCGCGGGCAGGTACCCGCGAGCCCGCCCAGCCCTCTGCGACGGTGGGGCACGCAGTGATAATCAATCGCGTCAAACGGTGGCGAGCCCAGGTCGACGGTGGCTGAAAATTCTTCCGTGCTGATGCCCGGATCAAAGAGCAGATGCCAACCGGCGCTCTGAAACAACACCGAGCGCTGCAGCTCGAGCCGCAGGTCGAAGGCCAGCTCCGGATGCGCGGCAATGACGTCTCCGGTCTCCGCAGGATCGGCGGCGAGATCGAAGAGACGACTGCGATGCTCGCCGGCATGGGAACCTGGACCGTCGTAAATCAACTTGAATCGATTCTCGGACCGGATCGCCACTTTGTCCGGGGTCTGAAAACTGATCGCCCGGGCATGAGGCGGATCGACGGCTTCGCCACGGGTCAGGGCTAGAAGACTGCGACCGTCCAGACGTGCGTCGGATTCGACGCCGGTAAATTCGAGCACCGTCGGCAAGAGATCGATCGACTCAGCCTGAGCGTCGATCACCGTGGGTTCGATGCCCGGCCCGACCACGATCAACGGCACGCGAATCGTCTCTTCGTACAGCTGATAACCGTGCCCGGCTCGGCCATGATCCCACAAGGCATGACCGTGGTCGGCGGTGACGATCAATAGAGTATTGTCAAGCACGCCGATAGTCTCGAGCTGCTGAACCAGCTCGCCGAGAGCGTGATCGGCATGGCTCACCAACCCGGCATAAAGCTCCAGGTATCGCTCCCGGCGAGTGTCGCCATCGATCAGGAAATGACGATTCTCACCCTCGCTCGACACCTCACCAGCCCAGCGCTCGAACGCCCCTTGATACAACTCGTCCCACGGTGCCGGCGGCAGATAAGGTTGGTGCGCGCCGAGGGTGTGAACGAAGGTGAAGAACGGCCGACGGCGCGGCGCCTCATGGCCGAACCAGTTGGTCAAAGCACGAAAGGTGCTATCACTTCGCACGTAGCGGGCGTTGCTATACGCCGCTTCGTAGAACTCAAAACCTTGATTGAATCCCGACATGCGGTGGTACTGACCGTGCTCTCCCGGGGCAAAGCAGGCCGTGGTGTAACCCGCCCGTTGCATCTTCTCCGCCAGGGTGTCGAAGCCGCTGGCCAGGGAGTGCGCCAGGGGCCGACCCTCCGCGTCCCTCTGGGTGAAGTTCTTGCCGCCTAAGCCGAACCAGTCCGCGTGGCGCATCGGCCGCAGGCCGGTGAACAGACTGGCGACTGTTGGCCGAGTCCAGGTGCCGGACGAGATCGCCCCTTCGAAGCGGGCCCCGCGAGCCGCCAGCTGATCGAGAGCCGGAGTGAACGACCGCTCGCCGCTCCAGGCGCGAGAATAGGCGCCGATGAAATCAGCACGCACCGCGTCGAGCACCAGAATCAGGACGTTCGGGCCTGGGCGTAGGTCGTCACGGATCACCAGCGGCAACAGCTCCGGCGAGGAGAGCTCGGTTTCGCCGCCCTCGCCGCGAGTCGTCCACCACCAAGCCGCCCCAGCGCCCACCGCCAGCAGGGTGAGCACCAGAAGGGCCAGCACGCCGCGGCGCCACTCACTGGGAATCGTTGGGACTCCTGGGCTCGAAAGGCCGGCTCGAAACCCGAGCGCGGGCCGGGTCTTTTTCGGTGGCGCGCATTCGGTGCCATAGTATCGCACGGGCATCCCAGGCCTTCTTGAACTCGCGGAAGCACTCCGAGAAAACTACCCATCGTGTGTGGCATTTGTGGCATCGCCAGCTCCTCGGAGCTGCCGGCAGCAGCCCCGGAATGGGTCCGCGCGATGGCCAACTCCATCGCTCATCGTGGGCCCGACGATCAGGGTTTCTATGCCGAGCCTCACGTCGCCCTCGGTAGCCGACGCCTGGCGATCATCGACGTCGCCGGCGGAAGGCAGCCGATCGCCAATGAAGACGGCACGGTCCACGTGGTTTTCAACGGCGAGATCTACAACCATCGACAGCTTCGCGCCAAGCTCGAGGCCAAGGGGCATCGCTTTCAAACCCAGGCCGACACCGAAGTCCTCGTGCATGCCTACGAACAATACGGCTGCCGTTGCCCGGAACACCTGGCCGGCATGTTCGCGTTCGCGATCTGGGACACGAAACGGCGTCGCCTGTTCGCTGCTCGCGATCGCTTGGGTCAAAAGCCTTTTTATTACACCGAGCACGGGCAGTGGCTTGGCTTCGGCTCCGAGCTGAAGGCGTTGCGGCAGATCCCCGACCTGCCCCTCGAGATCGACGAAGTCGCCCTCCACCACTATCTGTCGCTGCAATATGTGCCGGATCCCTGGAGCATCTATCGCCAGGTCCGCAAGCTGCCGGCGGCGCACTGGCTGTCGTACGAGGACGGCCAGCTGCGCCTCGAACGCTATTGGCGCCTCGACTTCGAACCCAAGCACACCCTCGATGAAGGGGAAGCCGCCGAGGAGCTGCGTCGCCTTCTCGACCAGGCAGTCCGCCGACGCCTGATGAGCGAAGTACCGCTCGGTGCGTTCTTAAGCGGCGGCCTCGACTCGTCGATCCTCGTCGGCCTGATGGCTAAGGCCAGCTCGACCCCGGTGCGGACGTTTTCGATCGGCTTCACCTACGAGTCGATGAACGAACTGCCGCACGCCCGAGCAGTCGCCGACCACTGGCAGACCGAGCATCACGAGCTGGTGGTCACCCCCGAGCGGTTCGACGATCTGCTGCCCCAACTGGTCGCCGCCTTCGACGAACCGTTCGCCGACTCGAGCGCCTTTCAGACCTATTACTTAGCGCGCGAAGCCCGACGTCACGTGACCGTAGCGCTCAACGGCGACGGCGGCGACGAATGCCTGGCGGGATACCCCCGCTACTGGCTGGACCGTTACGTCCGGCCTTACGCCGCCCTGCCCCACTGGCTGACCCAACGAGTGGCGCCGGCGCTCTTCGAGCTGCTGCCTGAGCCCGAGCAGCAGATTATCGAGGCCAATTGGGTGTTGGGCCTCAAGCGACTGGCTCAGGTCGCTCGCATCACGCCTAAAGCCAGCATCCTGCGCTGGGGTTCTTTTTTCGACGAGACCCTGAAGTCGCAGCTTTACTCGCCCGAGTTCGCCGAGCGCCTGCGAGGATTCGACACTGCCGAAGTCCTGGCGGCGGACTTCGATCGCGCCCAAACAAAATCGTTTCTCGACCGCACCCTCGCCGTCGATCTGAGTCAGTACTTGCCGGGCGACATCCTGGTCAAGACCGACCGCATGACCATGGCCCATTCCCTGGAAGGGCGTTCGCCGTTTCTCGATCACGAGCTGGTCGAATTCGTCGCCCGCCTGCCGACGCGCTTCAAGCTTCGAGGGCGGCAAGGCAAAGTTTTGCTGCGTCGGGCGTTCGCGGAGCTCTTGCCGACGACGATCCGGCAGCGACCGAAGCGCGGTTTTGCGCCGCCGATCGAAGCCTGGCTGAGGAAAGAGCTGCGCCCCGCGGTCCATGAGCTGCTGCTGAGTCCGGAGGCCAAGCTCCGGACCTACCTGAACCCGGCTACGATCTCGACCCTGACCGAGGAGCACGAGACCGGCCGGCAGGATCACGGCCGACGGATCTGGGCACTCCTCATGCTCGAATCCTGGCTTCGCGGATCCGGGCTGCGCGACCTGGGCGATTCGTGAACTCTCCATCCGCTCTGGCAGGCGAGGCAGGCTGCGCCACGACAATCGTTGACGGCTCGATCTGCCAGAGGTGGGTGCGACGCCTGCGTCGCCCGGACGGCGCCGATCGCTCGTGCCCCGTGCGTTGAACCGTATTGGCGTCGATGAGAGAATGCCGCCGTTGCACGGACCTCGCGAATGCCCACCCTAAAATCGATGCTTTCTCGTTGGCTCGGCCCGGTCACGGCGAGCCTGTCTATCCTGGCCCTGGGCTGCAGTCCGGCTCAGGTCGAGGACGAATTGCCGTTCGACGTGGTGATCTACGTGCTCGACGCTTGCCGCCCGGACCGTCTTGGCGCTTACGGTTACGGGCGCCCGACCACACCAACGTTGGACGCCCTGGTCGCCGATCCGGACGCAGTCACCTTCACCCGCCACTATGTGGCGGCCAACTGGACCAAGCCGGCGACCGCCAGCCTGTTCACCGGCAAGTACGTCTTTCAGCACGGGGTCACCAATCAGCCAACCCAGGTCGAGGGCGATCAATACAGGAGTCAGATCCTCAGCGACGATTTCGTCACCATAGCGGAGAGTTTTCAAGCGGCTGGTTATGCCACTCTTGGCCTGGTGACCAGCCTTCACCTGCTCCCAGAATACGGCTTTGCGCAGGGTTTTGACGCCTACTTCGATCCCAAGAATCTGGCGGTAGGAGACAGCAAGAGGATCTCGAAATTTCTCGACCTGGTCTCTGGAATGGAATCGTCTTATTTCGCCTACCTTCATCAGAATGCTTGCCATCACCCCTTCCCATCGCAGGATCGCGATTCGGAATTCATGACCGAGTATGGCTTCGCTTATGACGAGAAGGCCCGCATCAAAGCAGGCGTAAACTTCACCACCGCCGAAGTCCAAAACGCCATCAACCTGCAAGGACTGCCACTGACCGAGGAGGACGTTCGCTTCCTGTCGCTGATCTACGACGCCAAATTGCGTCAGGTCGATCGCGAAGTGGTCGCGCCGATGATCGAAGGGCTACAAAAAGCCGGGCGGTGGGATCGCACCCTGTTCATCGTCACCGCCGATCATGGCGAAGAACTCTATGAACACCGCGGCTATGCCCATGCCCACGCCCTGTGGGAAGAGGTGATCCATGTGCCCTTGATCGTCAAGTTCCCTCAGGGGATGCGGCCCCCTGACCTGGGCACGCGAAACGACACCCTCTCCAGCAACATCGATCTTTATCCCTCGCTTCTCAACTTCTTGGGACGACCGATTGCCGAAGGCCTGCCAGGGCGGCCCCTCTTCAACGCCCCGAGGAGCCGCTTGATCTTCTCCCAAGGGGTTCCGGACTGGGCGGTCTTGGAAGACCAAGACAAGCTGATCTGGAAGTCTAGGAGGCGACAACATCTCTTCGATCTCAACGCCGATCCCGAGGAAACGAACGACCTTGCCGAATCACGACCGGAGCGTCTGAACGAGCTGCGTGAGCTGGTCGAGGTCACCCGCGCTCAGGCCTCGAGGAGCTCGGCTCCTGAGATCGAGACTCAGCTCAGTCCGGAAGCGGTCGAGAAGCTACGCAGCCTCGGCTACTTGAATTGATGGATCGTCGCCAGTTCGACTGCGGCCATCTTGCGATCGGCCTCTTGTTCTTCGGAGTTGCGGCCTTCTTGGGCTGGAACGCAGACACCTCCTTGGGTTTTGGTCCTGATCAGATCGCTTACAACCTGCTCACCGAGGAGGCGTTGACGGCCTGGGATCAAGGCCAGCCTCTCGAGAACGAGTTCGGATCGATCTGGCGCCAGTCATTCACCATCGCGCACGCGATCGGCCAGCGTCTCTTGGGCGGGCCGGAAACCAGCTATCGCCTGATTCTCGCCCTGTCGGCTCTGGCCTATCTGATCGCCATGTACGTTCTGCTGGCAAACATCCTGCAGGATCGTGGGATCGCTGCGCTGACCGCGGTGCTGTCGATCGTGCAGCGCTACACCATCGGCACGTCGTTCTGGGGCATGGGGGAGTATCAGGCGGTTTTGCCTCGAATCGTCGTGCTGGCGGTGTTTCCGCTCGCCTGGCTGCTATTTCAGCGTCACGTTCGATCGCAACGCGTCCTCGCGGCCTTCATGGCGGTGGCGCTAGGCTTCAGTCTGCACCTGTCGGCCGTCTACTTCTATTGCATCCTGCTCTCGACCTATGGTCTCTATCTTCTGTGGTCCCGCGCCTGGCCATCGATTTGGACCCTGGCGATCGCCTTTGCCGGTTTCGGCTTCGCCGTCAAGGTCGTCCCGAGCCCAGCGATGACGCACCTGGCGCAGAAGGCACCGATGATCACCACCGTCGTCGCCCTGATCGGCCTCGGTCTGGTGGTCGGATATTGGCGTTTCGGCCCGAACCTCTGGTTAGCCGCCGCGGTGATCATCTTCCTGGCGATGGCTTTCGATTGGCTCAATGGAGGCTCGGTCTTGAAGCCGCTTTGGAACGCGCTCAGCGCGCTCTTCGGCGACGGCGGCGGCCCTCGAGCAGGGGGAGGGGGTGGCCCCAGGCCACCGCCCACGCCCCTCAGCCCTGAGGACGTGGCAGCGTTGAATGAGGCGATCTATGCCCGATTCGGCTGGACGCTCTTCCCGATCTCCCTAGCGACCCTAGGTTTCGCGTTGCTCAACGGGGGTCTGCTCGGTGCGGTCGCCCTTTACGAGCTCGTGTATCGCTGGCGTCGAGGGGCGACAGATCGCGAGGCGCTTGCGGTCATGTACCTGATCTCGGTGGTGATCGTCAGCCTCGGGCTGACCGCTGCTCTGCAAATCTACTGTCGCCTGACGGGCCGCCCGGACATCGTGCTCGAACTATTTCGGGCGTTCCGTTTCATCCACTTGCCGCTCTATATCTACCTCGGCCTGTTCCTCGAGCGCATGTGGCGTCAGCAGCGAGCCCGGCCGGAAGTGCGCGGTCGACTGCTGCTGGCCGGCCTGATCTTCGTCCTGCTCTGGCCGCCACGCCAAGCTTTGGCCGCTCTGCCCGACCCGCTCAAGCTCTGGGTGCGAAGCGTCGCCGAACGCTCGAGCAGCCTGCACGGCGGTGACCCCAGTCAGCGCAAGTATCTTTATGATCTGCTCGCCACCCGTGCGGAACGGGACCAGGAACGGATCCGCCATCGAGACTTCATCGAGCTCGCAGAGTGGGTGAAACGCTCGACCCCTAAGGACGCGATCTTTATGACCACGGATTACGACTTTATCCACTATGCCGACCGCGACATCATGATCAGCTATGCTCAGGGGGCTGGTAGCGCCCGCAGCATGGCGGTCGAGAGCGGTCATCGCGCTTGGCATGAAGCCTACGTCGCAATTTCCGAGTCGCTCGCTTCCGGATCCCCGGAACAGATTGCCGAAGTGGCCCGCAAATATAAGCTCGACTACGTCGTGACCCCGGCTACCCAGCAATCCTTGCCGTTTTCGAAGGTCTATAGCAACTCCAGCTATGCCGTTCATCAAGTGACGCGCTAAGCTTTCACACTCGATGACGCCGCGACGTCCATTCGTGGCCCCCGCGATCGGCGGAATGTTGCTGTTGACGACGGCTTGGCTGACCCTCGCGGTCATCTCGAGCTCGGTTGTCGAGATCGAGCTCGACGTCACAGAGCTCGAACCCGACGGAGATCACGCCTACGTCTTGCAGTTGCTGAAGCCGCGGTGGCCGAGGGTCGTCACCGCTGACCAGCTGGGCGCGCCCAAAGCCTCTCCAACCGAGCTCTATGAAAACGACTCGCCCTTAGGCCCCGCCCATGCCAGTCATGCGTCGATTCGCGAGGTCGGTCAGGGACGCTACTCCCACTGGCAGGACAAGCTCTACTTCTCGACGTCCGACAACACGGACCCGCGGTCCAACGGTCGGCTTTATCGCGTGCTGCTGCACGTCCGTCTGGCGACTCAGATCCTGTGGTTTTGGCTGCTCAGCCTGGCAGCAGCGGGCGCCGCCGCCCTGCTGATCGGGTGGTGGCAAGGTCGGATTCGCGGTCTCGACGCCCTCCTGCCCTTGGTCTTGGGGACGGGGGTCGCTCTGGGTGTCGGCGCTGTCGCCAAAACCGAAGGCGTGAGCTTTTGGCCCGTCGTAGGACTCGTCGTCATCCTGTTCGCCTGGACCCTCGAGGTCACCCGCCGCACCGTCGTCCGCGGCACTGGTGGACGGTGGCACGGCTTCGAATCGGCGATCCGTGCGACCCTGGTGGTGACGTCGTTGTCGGTCGTCCTGACGGCGAGCGAGGCGGTGCTGATGTTCTTGGAACGGCACCCCAAAGTCTCGCCGGAACAGATGTCTGCGAAGCTCGAGCGGGCCCTCCAGGGGTTTGACGTCGAGGTGCCTAAAGAGCTGCTCCGACAAACCACGCACCGAGCGACACTCCTCACCCTGCCTCCCGAGCTTGAGCGCTCATCGGCTGAGGTGCCCGGCGCCGCTAGCGCTTACCTCTGGCACGGTGCTTTGCACGTCCAAGACGCGAATCGCCTGCGGCGCACCGAGCCGTTTCCGGAAAAGCAAGACCAAACTTTTCGCATCCTGGTGGTCGGCGACAGCCTCACTTATGGCCAAGGCATCGACGAACGCTTTACTTATGCGCGGCAGCTCGAATCTTTGCTGGCGCCGGACTACGACGCGGAAGTCCTCAACCTGGGAGTCAGTGGCCATCAGAGCGAGGACGTCCTCAGACAGATCCGGAAGTTCCTACCCCAGCTGCGCCCCGACCTGGTGGTCTACGGCGTCTGCTCAAACGATTTCCTGCCCTCCGGCATTCATCAATACCAGAACCCTCATGCTTACCGGCTGCCGCTTCCCGAATCGCTGAAGCGATTCTTCACCGACCGGAGCCGACTCGCCCGCTGGAGTCAATACGCCTACAAGCAGGCGCTGCTGGGGATCGGTTTGCGGGTCGACTTCTTCGACGAGATCCTGGATGGCTTCAGCGGTTATCAAGAGCGCTTCGCCGGCGACGTGACGCAGATGAACCAGTTGGTGACCGAACTGGACCTACCACCGGTGGTGGCTTTGACCCTCGACCGACGACCCGAGCTCGAATCGCGCGGATATCGCATCACTCGCGCGGCCGAGCGCTACCTCCAAGCGGCCGGTATGGACGTCATCGTGATGGCGCCCTTCTACGAGCAATTCCATCGGATCGACTTTCGAGTGAGTCGCTTCGAGGGGCACCCCAACGAGATCGCCAACGCGATCTGGGCAACCCTGCTGAATCAGCATCTGCGAGACTCAGGCGTCTTGCAGCCCTTCCGTCGGCAGCCGGCGGCAGAGGCCACGACAGTCCCAGTCGTCCCCGATTAGGTTAGGATCCACACCTCACTCAAATACCGTGCGAGGAGCGATGCCCAGCGCATCTCAAGAGAAATCTGTGACCAGCGACGACGTACCCAGCGGCGACCGTCAAACCGCCTCGGCTTTTGCCAAGTCTTGGAATGCCCTGCCCGCAGGCTCGGTCTACTCCCGCGAGCAATTCGAGGAGTGGTTCGAGCCCCTGACCGAAGACGACGTGCGCGGACGTGAGGTGCTTGAGCTCGGTTGCGGCAACGCCAGCCTGCTGGTTCACATGACGACGTGGGCGCCGGCTCACTTGGAAGGCGTCGACCTTGGCGACTCGGTCAAGTCGGCCGAGCAGAACATGGAAGCCACCGGCTTCGGCAACTGGAAAGTCACTCGCGCCGATCTCACCACCTTCACCAGCCCGGGCTTCGATCTGGTCTATTGCATCGGCGTGCTCCACCATCTCAAGCAGCCCCACGACGGGCTGGTGTCGGTGATTCGCAACACTCGCCCAGGTGGCCGCTTTCACTGCTGGGTCTACGCCCGCGAGGGCAACGCCGTGATTCGCTATCTGGTCGAACCTTTGCGCCGGGTATGCTCGCGACTGCCTTGGTGGCTGACCAAGTATCTGGTGGCGACGCCGCTGGTGGTGCCTTACTTTCTCTACGCCAAAACCCTGGCAGCTCTGCCGCCCTGGGGACTCCTGAAGGCCTTGCCACTATATGACTACAGCCAATGGATCGCTCAGCGCGACTACGCGTTTTTTCGTCACGTCGCTTTTGATCAGCTGGTGACCCCCCAGACTACCTACATTGCCAAAGCCACGGTCGAACGTTGGCTCGCGGAAGCAGAAGGGCTCGAGCCGGGCAGCACCTACATCATTCGGCGCAACGGCAACTCTTGGAAATTCGGCGGCCAGGTCGCTGAACGCTAGGACCTCTCTATAGAGAGATCTTAAGCTCCTGCGACGCCCGATAGAGTTCCCGACCGACGGCTTCGCCGTGGGCGTCGAAAGGCATCACCGTCACGTAGTAGGTTCGGCCGGCGGCCAGCGTTAGCTGAATCTCCGGGGCGACCGTCGTCACCTGAACCACTTCCGAGCCCGGCAGCTCAAACAAGCGGTCGTACATCGACGGCTGCCAGCCACCCGGATGATTCAGGTAGGGCAGCACCTCGGGCAACGTCCCCGCCGGCTCATAAGACCAACCCCGCGATCGCTCGGATACGAAAACCCGATAGCCGACGAGATCTTGGTCTCGGTCGTAAGATGGCTGCCAGCGCAGCTCAACGGTGACCTGATCTCCCGTGGCGACGCCGATCTCGACGCCTGTGAAGCGCGAAGCCCCGGGCTGAAACTTCTCGACCAGGTCCGACAAGGCGATGCCTTCGGCGGCAGCCCCGCGCAAAAGGACCTCGTGCCAGGGCGCGAGCAGGTCCGGCTGAAGTCGGGTGGCGACTTTGAAGCGATAGCTCTTGGGCCCTCCGCAGTCGCTGCAAGCCCCGAAATAGGCAAAGGACGGATAAGGTGGCGAGTTTCTCGGCAGCCCACCGCCGTTCGACGGTTCGAGGTAGGACGCGGGGCGATCGATCGCCAGCGGTCTCTGGCTCAGCTCAGCGATCGATGGCACCGTACCGTCCGGCTGGCGCACCAGCTCAGCGCCGCGAAAGGCGGCGGCGTCAAGGTAATGCCACGCACCTTCATAGAAGAGTTCGGCCACGGTATGGCGACCGAGCAGCACCTGGCGCGCCGGCAGGCCGGTGGTCAACCAGAGATCGACGGCAACCAAGGCCACTTGGTCGCTGCGGGCGTCCGCCAGCTCGAGGAGAAGCAGAGAATCTTCGACCCTCGTGACACTCTTCTGAAGGAGGCTGCGCAGCGAGCCTGCCGGATAGGTCGGATGGAGACGCCCGTTGTGCAACGCCTGGGACAGAAAGTTCGCCAGCGCCAGATGTTTTTCCCGAAGCGAGCTGGCACCGCGGGTCACCTGCCGGAAAATCTCCGTCAATACACGCCCACGCTCAACGTACTCAAGTCGAAGCGCGGTCTCTTCCAAGCGTTCGAAGTCGTAGTCGATGCCACTCATCATCTGCTTGGGACCGCGGCCGAGCAGGGTAGCGACGTGCCGAAAGTCGAATTCCGTGTTGCTGTAGTCGGACCCACGGTCTTGCAAGGCGGCGATGTCGAGGGTCGCCAAATAGGCGTCGGTTCGCAGAGTGGTCAGATCGAAGCAGGCCGTGCCTTCAGCGACTGAATCCGAGAAGCTCGCTAGCTCGGGTTCCGCTTCCATCGCACGCCGGTAGACATCGGTGCCGTCAAAACTCTCAACCCGCTCGTAGCAGGTCTCGAGATGAGTCACGACGTCGGCGGCCCAGTTCTTGAATCGTGAAATCTCGGTGCCGTTGGGAGCCCAGTCGCGAACCACGACCACCGGTACCTGGGCGACCTTGATCCGCTGAATCATTCGCGCTGGCCAGTCCGGCTCCAATCTCAACATACCGTCGTCAAAGTACAGCCGGCGGGTGAAGGTCGGACGCCCGGTCATCACATTGAAACCAGGGCAATAAGGAAAACAGAGCATCGCGTCGCCAGCGTCGCTATGCTCTTCGATGGCGCGGGCGACTCGGGCCAGGTATTGATGCTCGGCCGGGCGCAGGCGGACCTCGACGCCCCCCGCGGCCAGGAAACGCTCGGTGCGTCCTTGGATCGCGGCCATCGATCCGGAGGCGCGATGAGGAAACGCAAACCAGACATAGAAACCGATGTGCAACACCAGCCCAGCGCTCATCGCCACGCGCGCCCAGAACGCCCACCGCCCACCGACCGACGGCATGCTGGGCATCTCAGGTTTCCGGCTCCAGGGCCTTAACCACCGACCGAGAACGACGCCAACCAGCACCATATAACCCGGCATGAATTGCGCCAGATGGGCGATGTCGGGTCGAAAAAGGAAAAACTGCGGAAAGGTCGCGTAGGTGACGGCGGTCAGTGCCAACAGGCCGACGGTGTCGCTCGCCAACAATGGCTTCGATTCCAGCTTTCGCTGAATTCCCCGCCAGAGAACGAAGACCACGACCAGGGCCAGAAAAAGGAGCGGCAAATAAGTGAGTACGGCCAAGCTACGTTGGGGCCCGCCTTGCCAGATCACGTCCCAGGGGGCTCGCGCCAGGACCTGACCCGCCTCCTCCCGAGCTTCAGAATCGGCCGCAGCGGGTGCCGCCCAGGCGACCTGCGTCTCAAGGGCTTTTCCAGCAACGCGAAGCAGCTCCGGCGAGATCGCATTCCACGTCTCCTCGAGATATTTGATCGGTCGGCCGAGCTCTTCCAGGTACCGCGCCAGAAAACCCTGCCGATGGGCGATCCAAAGGAGTGGCAAGGTCGGCGCCAGAACCGCGGCGCCGCAAAGGGCGGTCAGCCGACCGAGCTCCGCGAATCGCACCTTCCAGTTTGGCGCTCGAGGCAACGCGACCAGCAGGAGCGTCCCCAGTAAGGTGAATGTCACGATCAGCCCAAGATCAGGCCGGATGTGATAGCTGACGGCCGCCACCAGCGCCGCGACGAAAACCCGAAGGCCACTCAGGTTCTGAGGTCGTCGTCCCAGCATCGACAAACAGAATAGGTTGGCGACGACGATCAGGGGCAGGTAGGTCTTGTGCAGCGCCCCCGGCATCGCCATCACCACCAGCGCGACGAATCCGGCCCAAGCCCGATGGCAGCCTTGCCGGCGCAACGTCGCGAACGCCAGGAGCGACGTGATCAGCGCCAGGGAAAAGAAGTAGAGACGGGCGGCGATGAAACTAACGCCGGTGAGCTGAAAGAGGGCGACGAGTGGGTAATACCACAGCAAGCCATAGCCCAGCAGGACGTCGACGAATGGCCTCTCCCCATCGAGCAACCGGGCACTGAGCACGACGATCGAACCCTCGTCGGTGACGTTGAAGCCGCAGTCGTAGTACTGACCGAAGTAAAAGACGCCCAGTACCGCCAAGCCGAGGAGAATCGCGGTATCTCTGGAGCCCCACCTGGCGGAAGCTGCTATCGTTCCGGCTTCGCGATCCATTGCCACCTCCGCATATCTTTTCATGGCCCCGATGAAAGCTAAAGAGCCTCGCCGCATCCACTTCTCGATCGTCATCCCGGTGTATTGGGGCGCGCTGACCCTCGAAGCGTTGCACGAGCGCCTGGTGGCGGTGATGGAAGAGCTGGGCAAGAGCTTCGAAATCATCTTGGTCGACGACGCCAGCGGCGACGATTCTTGGGTCGTGATCAGCGCTCTGGCGGCGCTGGATCCCCGGGTCCGAGGCATCCAGCTGATGCGCAACTCCGGTCAGGCCAACGCCACCATGGCCGGGCTGGCGGAAGCGCGCGGCGATCTCATCCTGACCCTCGACGACGATCTGCAGCATCCGCCGGAGGAGATCCCCAAGCTGCTGGACGCCATGGCGCAGGATCCGAGCCTCGATTTCATCATCGGGGTGCCGCACGAGAAGCGCCATGCCTGGTGGCGCAATCTGGCCAGCGAGGCGTTGAACTCGCTGAGTCGGCGCACCTTCGGCAATGAACGTTCCTTCAAGCTCACCACGTTCCGACTCCTGCGCCGGCAGACGATCGAGCCCCTGCTGAGCATGAACCTGCCCGACGCCGCCCCCGGCGCACTGCTCCAGACGATCACCCGCCGGGCGGCCAACGTGACCGTCGACCATGCCGACCGTCAAGAAGGAAGCAGCGGTTATACCCTGGCTAAGATGGTCAACCTGACCGTCCAGAAGTTTCTCGGCTTTTCCGCCTTTCCGCTGCGTGCCTTGGCTTTCGCCGGTATGGTCGGTGTCGGCCTGAGCTTGATTCTCGGTCTTTTCTACCTCACCTGGTACCTGAGCGGTCGGGTCGGCGTGCCCGGATTCACCACCCTGATCCTGCTGTTGATCTTCATCTCGGGGCTGAATTTCCTGACCCTCGGCATCTTTGGCGAATATCTTCAGCAGATCCTGGTCACTGTCCGCCGGACGCCGCCGTTCGTCATTCGCGCCCGGGTGGAACAACCCGAGTCCCGGCAGATGCCAGCCGACGCCCAAGGCGTCTCAGCGAATTTGAAATCGCCGCCGGCCGGGCGACGCAAGGGTCGCTCCTCTGGTCGCCGGAGACGCAGACGTCGCCCAGGCGGTCGCAGAAGATACAGGCGTCGCCCCAGGGGTCTCAGAAGATGAAAGCATCGCCCCTCCTGGTGACCGGCTGCTACCGATCGGGTACCACGGTGCTGGAAAAGATCCTCCACATGCACCCGAGGGTGATCTTGGCGTCTCAGCCCTTCCCGGTGCTCTACTTCTTCGTCAAAGAGCTCTTCCTCAAGGCGCGTGGCCTCGAGCGTCGTTATCCGCTCGAGCATCTCTTCGGCGAAGACGGCTATCGACCGCAGGAGCTGCACGCTTTTCTCGATCAGGCCGTGCTCTCAGCCAGCGATCTCAGCGAATTCTTCGATCGGATGGACGCTTATTCCGACGGACTCTGGACTCCGGAGATGACCGGCTTTCGAGATCGAATACGCCCCGGCACCTTTATCGAAGTTCATCGCCAGCTGCTCGAAGCTCTCGCGGAGCTCTTCCCCAAGCAAGATCCTCGCTATCTGGGCAGCAAGGAGATCCTGGTCGAAGAGCTCGTGCCTTATTTGCTAGCTCGCGACGTCAAAGTGATTAACGTCCTGCGCGACCCCCGGGCGATGATTTCGTCGTTAAATTTTCGCGACCGGGACAATCTCACCGGCGATCATCGGCCGATCCTCTACAGCTTGAGAGTGTGGCGCAAAAGCGTCGCCACCGCTTTCGCCTGCGAGCCGCGGGCGGGCTTTCACTGGCTGCGTTATGAGGATCTGGCCTTACAGCCAGCCGAAACCCTCGAAACCCTGACCCGATTCTTAGATCTCACTCCCTATGCTGAGGATGCGTTCGACGAGGGGATCCACGACCAGTATGGCAAGCTGTGGAAAGGCAATTCGTCCTTCCGCGATCGTCGGGGAATTTCCACCGCCTCGGTCCGAGCTTTCGAGCGCAAACTGCCGCCCGAGGTCGTCCGCTACATCGAGACGGTCTGTTATCCCGAGATGCGCGCTCTCGGCTACGACTTTCTGCAAGCCGAAAGTTTTGACCCGCGGGTCCTGAGAAGTTTTCGCGAGCCCTTCGCGACCCTCCACGGCAAGTTCTCAAGAGACTACAGCACCTCGCTGGATCGCATCGCCCGCGAGCAAGAGCGATTCGCCAAGCTCGAAGCAGCCGCCGATCTCGAGCCGGAAGAGGTTCGCCGCTGGTTTCTGAGCGAATCGGCTTTTCAGAAGTTGCGAGCTGCGATTAGCCAGAATAGGTGATCAGCACGTCCTCGGTGGTTTCGGCCCGACGCAGAACTTCGTCCACTGCGCCGTTGGCATCTAGCGTCACCATCGCGGACGCGGCGCGAATGAACGGCATTTTCTGCACGTTGGTATAAGCACCGCAATTCTCGAAGATCAGGTAGTCGCCGGCGGCGATGTCGTCTTCCAAGCCGCGATGAATCAAGTCGATTTCCATGCAGGTGTAGCCGACGACGTCGACCGGCTCGCTGGGTGCTGGCGGTCGCGGACCGGGCCCGTGAACCAGACGGGTCGGCAGGTTCATCTTATTCATCGTCGGGCGCGCGGATTGAATGCTGGTCGCAACCTGGGCCAGCCAGGTGCCGCGCAGCGGCCGGACGTCCAAGACCCGGGTCACCAGCTCGATCGATGACGCCGTCACCGACACCCCCGGTTCGAGAATCAGCTGAGTCTTGCCTTGCGGATAGGCGGCAGCCAGCACCGGCCCGATCGCCGCGGCATAGTCGGTGTAGGTCGGCAAGTCGCCGCCGAACTGTTCGGCCAGCTCCGGACGCATCCTGCTGAAGTAGCCGCCGCCGATGTCGATGAATTGCGGCGGCCCGTCGGGGAAGAGCTCGTTGGCCGTCGCCACCATGCGCTTGGCGACTTGCTCGTAGGCTTCCGGGCGCCGACCCGGCAGGGAAAAGTGACAGTGCAGGCCGACGACTTCGATCGCCGGCAAGGCGCGTAGGCGAGCGACCATCTCCCGCAGCTCCGGGCCTTCAGCGTCGAGACCGAAGCGAGACATACGGTTCGGATCGACGTCGAAATTGCACCGCACGCCAACCCGAAACGGGCCCGCCAAATCCGTCATCTCTTCCAAAGCTCGGACTTGATACGGCATGTCGATATTCACCAGGGCACCGTCAGTCAGCGCCATTTTCAAGTCCGCCGGCGCCTTATAAGGGCCGTTGAAAATGATTCGCTCCGGCGGCACGCCGGCCCGCCGAGCCATCTCGTACTCCATGCGCGACACTACCTCGGCATAGCCTCCCCATTCCCGGACCAGACGACAGAAGCGGGGCAGGTAGTTGGTCTTGTAGGAGTAGCCCAATTGGGTGTTGGCGTAGTGAGCACGAAAAGCGTCCCTTAATTCGTGAAAGCAGGAACGGAACTCCTCCAGATCGACTAAGTAGAAGGCGTCGCCATGCGCCTGCTCGATCGCGTTCAGCTGTTCCCAGGAGAGATCTCGGGTCATTCAGGGGTCTCCTCGATACCGCTCGCGGCCCGAGCCCGGGCCGCCATCTGGTCATAAGTCACGCCTTCCGGGCACCGAAACAAGCAATAGCCAAGGCTCGCTCCAGCGTGATCCCAGGCGGGTACTCGGCCGGAGGCCGGAAGGCTGCAGACATAATCGATGACTTCGGGCAAAAGAGCCCGGACGTCGTCTTCGCTCCGTCGATGGGCGATCGGCCCTTCTTGCATAGCACCCAGCACCGCGGTGCCGGCACCCAAGCGAGACGTGTCAGAAGATGGGATCGAAGGCGCCTCGCCGAGAGCCAGATCGATCGCCGCTTCCAGGGTGTTGAAACCGGTCACAGCGCTGAGCAGGGCAGGAATCCCATTGCCGCCGGTGCGCGGACTCAGCTCGACGATCGTCGCCTGATCTCCGTCTAAGATGACGTCGAAATTGACCACCCCTCGGTGATATCCGGCCGCCTGGCACATCGCCTCGACCGCGGCGAGGACCCGAGCTTGCTGCTCGCTGGCAATGCTGGGAGGCAGGGAGTGACCGGTGACGATAAAGCCGCGCCGATGCTTGTGCGTACACTGAGCAAAGGCCAGCTGACCGTCGACCATCACGCCGTCACCACCGACCTCTTCGCCGGGCAAAAACTCTTCCACGCACACCACCTTCGACCGCGAGAAAGAAAGCGATTCGTGAAACGCCGCGCGCAGGGCATCCAGGTCGTCGCGGGCCACTCGAATCACGCCTCGGGAGCCGGAGCTGTCGACCGGCTTGACCATCAGAGACTCGCTCATTCCAGCGGCCGCGGCCAGCAGCTCATCGACGCTACGGACGGCAGAAAAAGCCGGTGCCGCCAGCCCGTGGGCATGCTGTACCGCTCGCATTCGCCCTTTGTTCGACAGGACGTCAACCACCTCAGGCGACGGACCCACAAGCCCCAAAGCACGGGTCACGTGCGCCACCGTCGGCGTGGCGACATCGGAGGCAAAGGTGACGATGCCGTCGATCTTCTCGGCCCGAGCGACTTCCAGGATGCCGTCCGGATCCGTGGTGCTGACCTCGACCTGGGCGTGGGAATATCGGTGCCCTGGGTTCTTCAAGTCCCAGTCGGCGGTGATGACTCTCAGGCCGCGGGCCACCGCGGCCCGGATTCCAGGAACTTGATAAACACCGGCTCCCAGCACCAGAAGCGTCTTCGGCTGGCTCATGGATGGCCCCCAACAAAGGGGGAATCAGCAAATGGGGAATCGGCAAATAGAGTCTGCAGATAAGCAGCGTCGTCAGCAAAACGCGTCTCGGCGAGCTCGACATGCTCGGCGGGTCGCTGGCGCTCCTGGCGACCGGAGGCATCCTTCTTCAGATGCTTGACGCTCGCTTCGTCCAGATAGCTGCGCAGGGCCAACAGCAGCCGGCGAGGCATAACTTTGCTGATGAAGGTGGCGACACCGCGCTTGTGCATCAAGTGATCGACCAGCGTCGAGCCCTTGCGACCCCGGGCGTTGATCTTGGCGTTGGTGAAGTTGGAGTCGTTGAAATGCGCCTCAATGCCGGTGAACCTCTCGATCTGCTGCAGGAGGGCCAAAGCGTCGCGTTTCAAGATTCCGAAATCGTAGAGCATCAAGTTCTCGCCGAACGCGTCGCGAAACCGGTCCACGGTCTTCTCGACAAACGAAGGCTCAAAATGCAGACGCAGAGGATTGCCCTCCCGCTGAACCGTACAGCCGTCGAGAAAACCATAGAAATCCGGCATCTCAAAGAGCGTCTGATAGTGCTCATAAAGCGAGAAGACCCACTCGACCGGATTTCGCAAGCCCAGGATGACTTTGGCTTGCGGATTGAATTCTTTGATTCGGTCGCAGGAGCTTTCGTCGACAAAATAGAGCCCGCAGATATCCAGCGCGGTCGCTTGCGGGCTCATCTCTCGATAGAAAGCCTCATACCAATCGATCCCCTTGCCGTAATTGTGCGAGAAGAAACAGATCTCCTTGCGCTTGGGCACATAGATCTCCGGGTGCTTCTGGAGATTGTGGTAGAGAAACGTCGTGCCAGCTCGCGGCATGCCGGCGACGAAGACGAGGCGTTCTCGGAGTGCTTCTATATCCATGGTGATCCTAGGCTTTGGCGGGATTCTCAGGCTCGGTCCGCGGCGTGATCAGCTATCGCTTCGTGATCTGGCCACCACCAGACAGCTACTACCGCAGGGGATCGATTTGCCGTTGGCGAGGCGCTGGACCTCAGCCCTCAGCGCTCGCTGGAGGAGCCCCGAGGCCCCACTCTTGCTGGCGCCGTGCTCTTTACGCGTTCGCTCCGAGTCTCTTTCGTTCCTCAGGCCCAGCCAACCCGGAATCGTGCGTAGCAGAAAGATCGGCAGAATCAGCACGCTGAAGATATAGGTTTGCAGCTCCACCTCAAAACCAACCGACTCGAGCTTGTTCTGCAGCTCCGGAAGCCGGTAACGCCTGAAATGTCCTGCCCGGTCGTCCTCGGGAGACCATAAGAGGCGGTAAGCCGGCACCGTCAGATAAAGCCTGCCACCGGGAGTCATGAGCCGCCGGAGCATCTGCAAGAAGTCCGTATCTCCTTCGATGTGCTCGAGCACGTCGAACAGGCCGGTGGCGGGCAGAGACCCCGGCGCAAAGTCAGCATCCTGGAGCGTGGCATTCACCACCGGCCGGAGGCCCCGCCGAACGGCGTTCATCGCCCCCTGAGGCCCAGGCTCGACGACCACTGCCTCAAACCCCGCCTCCTGGATCGCCAGCGAGACGAAGCCGTTGCCGCCGCCGATATCGAAGAGGGCGCCGCTCGGAGGAAAGCGTCGAATCGCCTCGAGAATCAGCAAGTTCCTGAAACCGAACCAGAACGACGAGTCTTCGACTTGCAGGCAACGCTCGTTACCGGCTTCCGAATAGGAGATTTCGGACATCTCACGCGAACGCCATAACCCCTCACCAGCGGACTCGAGGCGGGTCGCGATCTGAGAGATATCGATCATGGCTGACGATCCGGCAAAGCAGAAGATCCGGCTCTCTTGCCTCTCAAGGGCCATCCGCGGCCGCCAATCGATCGCGCAGATCTCGGCCACTGCCGAAACTCCCAGCGATCGAGATGACGGCACCGATCACTCCGTTCGGTAGGAGTGCGGCATAGGTCCCCAGGGAGATCAGGAGGCTGACTTCGAGCGGCAGTCCGAGGAGTCCCAAGAGGTAAGCGAAGGACGCCTCGCGCAGGCCGATCCCCCCGAGGCTGACCGGCAACATCGTGGCGACGTAAACCAGCGGCACCAGCGCCAGGCAGGCGGCAAAAGGCAGAGTGATCGACAGCGCCTGGGCCACCAGCCAGCTGAGGGAGATGGTGACGATCTGAAATACGATCGAGAAGGCAAAGACCAAGAGCAGCGCCCGCCAGCTCTGGGACAGCAGCGCCAGAGCTTTCCAGGCACGCTCCAGGAACCGAAAGCGAGCGGCGAACCGATCGAAGATCTTGCGCCCGGCCAGAAGCGCGATCACCGAGCCGGCAAAGCCGACCCCCAAGGCCAAAATCGCCCAGCTGATATTCGACGGTACATCGAAGGTCAGCGCCCCGACGGCAGCCAAGAGCACCAGCGCGGAAAAACCCATCAGGCGTTCGATCAGGATCAGGACCGCGGCCTGCTGCTTCGGCAGACCACAGTCCGCCAGCATGAAGATGCGCACCGCATCGCCACCCAATGCGGTCGGTAGGAAATTGTTGAAATAAGCCGCAACGAATCGTTGCTTGAAGAGCTCGCGTAGGGAGATCGCCGCGAAGAGCTGGGTCAGAATGCGGAAGCGGAAAACGCCGATCGCGGTTCGGACCAAGCTCAACCCCAAGAGCGCGTAGAGAAACACCGGCCGGCCGTCGGCCACCAGACGAGCCAACGTCGCAAAATCGATGCGCAGCGCAAACCACAGCAAGATCCCGAGGCTGACCGCGATCTTGAGGAGTGTTCCCCAGCGGGAGCCTAAAAAGGCGCGTATTTGACTCAGCATGCTCAAGGTGGCCAGCTGGCCGATCGGCGGAGAGATTCGCTCGCCAGAAAAGCCGCTCTCCCCTCAGACCGCTTCTCCCACCGTCACCGGCTGCGCCGCAACAGGTCGAACCTGGCGCAGGAAATGGCGGATCTGGTCGACAACCTGCCGCTGCTCGTCTTCCGTGATCTCATAATAGAACGGCAGACGCAGCAGACGGGCACTCAGATCTTCGGTCACCGGCAATTGCCCCTCGTGATAACCGAAAGTCATCCCTTTCGGTGAGGTGTGGAGCGGAATGTAGTGGAAGACCGCCAAGATGCCATTCTGCTTTAAATGAGCCATCAGCGCATCCCGGGTCTCGCCATCGGGCAACAAGATGTAGAACAGGTGAGCGTTACCGGAGCAATTCTCGGGCGCCATCGGCATGCGCAGCAGGCCGTCTTCTTCGAGCGGCCCCAAGTGGTCGCTGTAGAACTCATAGATCGCTCGCCGACGGACGGTGATCGCGTCGAGCAGCTCGAGCTGACCATAGAGGAATGCGCAGGCCACCTCGCTGGGAATATAGGACGAGCCGATGTCGACCCAGGTGTATTTGTCGACCTCACCCCGCATGAACTTGCGACGGTTGGTCCCCTTGTCGCGAATGATCTCCGCTCTTTCGACGAGCTCCGGGCTGTTGAGGCAAAGAGCGCCGCCTTCGCCACAGATGAAGTTCTTGGTCTCGTGAAAACTGTAGGTCCCGAGATCACCGATCGTTCCCAGACTGCGATCACGATAGAAGGCGTTGACCCCTTGGGCGGCATCCTCGACCACCCGGAGTCGATGCTTGCGCGCGATCTCCAAAATTGGATCCATCTCACAGCTGATTCCGGCATAGTGCACCGGACAGATGGCGCGAGTCCGTGGCGTGACCGCAGCCTCGACCAGGGTCTCGTCCAGGTTCAAGGTATCCGGCCGAATGTCGACAAAAACCGGCTTGACTCCCAGCCGAACGAAGGCGTTGGCGGTGGAGACGAAGGTAAACGACGGCAGGATCACCTCGTCACCAGGCTCGAAATCGCAGAGCATGGCGGCCATCTCCAGGGCAGCGGTGCAAGACGGGGTCATCAAGACCCTGTGAATGCCGAACCGCTCCTCAAGTAACTGGCAGCACGCCTTGGTGTAATGGCCGTCGCCGGCAATATTTCCCAGGGTCACCGCCTGGGCGATGTAGTAGAGCTCTTTGCCGGCGATGAACGGCTTGTTGAAAGGAATGCGAATGCCCACGGTTTTTTCCTGACTGGTGTTTTGCTGGCCGGGGCGCAATACTATGCCTGAGCTGGGGTCGTGACAAGCAAGTCGATCCGCCGCTGACCGAGCACGGCCTTGCGACGCTACTTACTGTAGCATTCGGTCGCAACGTCCCACCACGTCCCCGCAGAAGACCCCGGCCTCCCCAAGGATCGCGCCCACCCACCACAGCTTACCTTTCTTGGATCACCTCATCCTTGAGAGCGGCCGGAAGCAGAAGGAAGATCGGGTGAAGAATTCCCAGACTGTGACCGAACCGCTATTGAGCAAATGGCGCGAATGGAGCGCCAGCGATTCACTCACTCGCTCTACCGCCTCCCTGATCTTGGGCACGATCATCGTGATCGTCTCGCTGGTGCATTTGCTCTGGATCCACCAAAACGGCGCTCCGATGGGAATGGTCGACGTCTATGCATATTTGACCAATCTCCTGAGGTTCACCGACCACCTACAACAACATGGGCTCGAGAATTTCTGGGATGCACTGGGCGACTTGAGCCAAGGAGGGCGTCCGCCGCTCTATCAAATCTTCACCTTGCCGATCACGATGTTCTTTGGCCGCTCCGAAGGCGCTGCGCTGACCGTAAACCTCTTTTACATTGCCGTTTTACTCCTCTCCGTCTATCACCTCGGACTCGCCGCCAAGAACCGGCAGGCAGGGCTTTTAGCGGCAGTCATCGTGATCTCTTACCCTCCCATTACGCAGCTCTCCAGAACCTACAGCCCCTATTTTGCAGCGGCATGCTGGACTCCTCTCTCGATCTGGCTCCTGATTCTTCTCCTCAAACATAGAACACCGGCCAGAGCTTGGGCTTGGGGCGCTTCGGTGGCCATCGGCCTCTTGACGCATCCAAATTTTGCCAAGGTGCTCGCGATACCGTCGATCGTTTTTGGCATCTACCTGGTTCTTTTTCAAACCAGACCCTACTTCCCTTCCAGTGTCCTGCAGGGACCGCGGTGGCTTCTTGACAAGATCAAGGATCGCGTCACGATTCTTGGCCTGCTGCCGATCGCGATCTTGGCTTCTGGCTTGACTCTGTCCTGGTACCTGACTCACGGGAGACGCTTATACGACAAGATCAGCGTCTTCTCATCCATGAATCTGGATCGGTTTCGTGGATTTGACGTCGTCACCCTCGGCTTTCCTGAAGCCAAGCCTTCATTCCTCTGGTATGCGCAAACCGCCCCGGGAACGCTATCCAATGTCTACGCGGCCCTGGCCTTGATCGCGGTTCTTTATTTCTTGGCGATGGTGATGACCTATCGCTCAGGCCCAAGACTGGCACGAAGCCTCCTCCTCCTGACACTTCTTGCGAGTTACGCCATCATGAGCTCGCGCAATGCCTTGGCCTGGTATTACGCCGTCGCCGTGCTGCCGTTCGCCGCCGCGCTGACCGGCGCCTTGGTCATCGATATCAAGAATAAATGGATCTCGAACAGTCTCACGGCACTCTGCGTCCTTCTAGCTCTCTTTAACTTTTACACGATGAGCTGGGGGGGACACGAATGGGATCGAAAGGTAGCGAAGGCTCTTGGCTCTCCTCTGGACTCCGTGACCTGCAAAGGGCCGACCGCCCTCGGGTTTTGCCCGTCATCGCCAAAACCCGAGAAATGGCCCGTGGGTGAAGTCCTCGATGCGGTCTTCGAAGACCCTCAATGTCGCAAGCGGCAGCCGTGTCAGTTGATGATCATCAAAGGCGGTGGTCTTACGGATTTCTTGTTCAAGTATCACCTCGCCCGGACCTATCCGGACGCCAAGCTGAAAATTTCAAGTCAATTAAATCGAGTCTTCGGCAAGCCCTATCCCCTCGGGGCTCTTCTGAAAAGCGACTACATCTTCTACTGGGAGGATCCCAGATCGCTGCGTCGGCGCGCGCCCAGGAATTATTTCAACGCTTCCCAGGAGCTGCTTCAAAAACCCCCTGAAAGCTTCAGACGCTCCCACGAAATCGCTAGGACCTTCGAAGCCGGAGGCCGTGGCGTCGCCAAGCTGCTGAAACGCACTCAGCCACTGACGGCCGCGGAAGCTGAAGACACCATCGAAGCACTCGATTTGGACGATAAATATAAGTCCAAGAAAGCAGTCCTCCTTGCCCAATTGCGCCGACGAGAAGGGCGGGGGGATCCCCCTTCCCGGCTGGCGGAAGACCCGCCCAAGCCACAGCAGGCCGAAGGAAGTCCGGCAAATCGCGCCTCACGATCCAGCTCGTCCGGTGTCGGACAGGCGCCCCGCGGCCAGGATCTGGCACGGCTCGAACAGCTTGTCCAGCTGAGACCCGAGGATGAAAACGCCCGGCTTCGCCTCGCCAGGGCCTATCGGGCAGAGGGTCAGATCACCGCGGCCGTCACCACCCTGGAGGCCGCCGTCACAATCAACCCCCGAAGCGTGAGGACCCGTCTCCACCTGGCAGATCTTTATTCTCTGCACCTGAAACAAACCGAAAAGGCCGTCGCAATCCTTAGAGAAGCCTTGGAGATCAATCCAAACAGCGCGAACGCTCACATGAGCCTGGGCTTGGCTCTCCGTAAAGCCGGTCAGCCAGACGCGGCGCTAGCTGAGTTCGAGCGGGCTTCCCGCCTGGCTCCGAAACAGGCAAGGCCTCGGCGTCTACTGGCGGAGACTTATCTGACTCTGGACCAAAAGACCAAAGCCATTTCTTCCTATGAAGAAATCTTGGAGATCAAACCTGAAGATTCGAACGCGACTCAAGCCCTCTCCCGTCTAAGAAACAAGTAGTTTCGCGACGGGCCGCCAGATTTGAATGGGCTCAAAGCGCGTTCGCCCCCTCGAGTAGGGACTGATCTTGAGGCTTGGAACCCAGAATGACCTGCGCGGCCAGGGTGGCAATTTCCGCATAACCACGCGGATTCGGATGCCCCTCTTTCTCGTTGGCAAAGTACTCAGCACGCGGTACTTCCTTGGGTAGCAACTCCAAGAACCGCTCGCGAACATCGATCAGATCGACCTGCCACGTTTGGCTGAATTCTCGCATCGTCTTGTTAGCCAAGGAGTGAAGAACGTACCGCCGAGGCCTGTCGGGCAAAGGGAAAGCCGAGTAGGTCAGAAGAATCAGTCGAACATCACTGGCTTCGGCGATTTGATGGATCACCTTCAGATCTTCTCGCAGAATTGCATTCGCTTGCTTGCGCGACACGTGCTTTCTAGGGTTGCCCTCGTTGCGAGCGAGGACCTTACCTGTCTGGGCGTCTTGATGCTGAACTCCGCCCTTGCCATCTTCCAGGGTCACTGTTTCTAGTTTGGGTCGTTTCATCGGGCTTTCCGGCGTGGTGCGAGTATCGCTGATCGCTGCCCTCAGGAGCCGGTAGAGTCGATAGACTCGGAGCCTGCGAAGGTAGAGTAGGTCCGATTCGTTGACTTGCTGGGTTGCACTCCGGTTCCAGACGTTGTTGATGCCGGCACCCACGATGATCGTCTGCGGCCGATATTCATCGAGCCACTGCGTGAGCTTCGCCCGGATTTGAGAAGAATTCATCCCTGGCACCCCGAGATTGACCACCTGGTAACGACCCGGTTCCTGGCGATCGAGCAGCGCTTGCAACTGCCCTGGGTACGCCTTCTCAGAGCGGTAATACACACCGTAGGTATGTGAATCCCCGAGACATAGGATCGTATGGGAAGCCGCCGAGCTCTTGTTCAATCTCGGGCCAAAAAAGAGCGAGCCAGCCCGCAGAGCGCCCTCCAGCAGGACGAAGAAGAGGCAAAAACCGAAAAGAACCAGGCCAAGGCGCTCCAAAATCGGGCGTATCTTCATCTGAATCTTCACTCGATATAGCCCAAGGCTCGAAGCTTCTCCATCGTCTCCGGATCGCTCTCAGAGTCTCCGGCAACCTGTGAACGGCGGGTTGCGAGCCAACGTTCGAGCAGCCCCTGATAGCGGGTCTGAACCTCCGGCATTCGTTCGGAGGAATCGATGGTTTCGGCGGGATCCTGCATCAAGTTGTAGAGCTCAAAATGCTCATGCTCGACGAAGGAAATGTATTTCCATTCATTGCCCTGAACGGATGCAAGTGCTTTGCGGCCCCTCTGATTCGGTAGAAGCGCGTGTTTTGTATGCGAAAAGACGGGAGTTTGGCGGCCGCGTTCGAGTCCGAACAGGTCATCGACTCCCAGCTCCTCCGGGTCGTCGTCTGAAGGCAGCAGTCGCGACACCGCCTGAAAGATGCGCCGTGTCTCAATGGGCTGCTCGTAGCGACCCGCCCCGATCCGGCCAGGGGCCAGAAAGATCAAAGGCACCCGAACGGATTCATCGTACAGATGCGGCCCATGTTTCATCTTGCCATGTTCTAAAAATTCTTCTCCATGGTCACTGGTCAGGATCACGATGGTATTGTCCAAAACGCCTGACTGCTGCATGAGTTCCATCAGCTTGCCAAACTCGGAGTCCCAGTAGAGAATTTCTTCATCATAGGCAGCACGAAAGTAGTCAAAATCAGCATCGCTGAACTTGACTTTGCCACGGCCGAAATTGATCGTATCCACGAGTCGATTGAAGGCGGGCTGTTTGGAGAACGAGCTCTTCAGGCCTTTGGAGAAGACGCCTTTTGTCGGTTTCGGTGCGTCATAGGGGTCATGGGGATCGATGTAATGCAGGTAAGCGAACCATTGTAAACCTTGGTTCTCTTCCACGAAGGCCTTGAAGAGATCGTTGACGGAAGACGCCCTGGCCCAAGGCAGATGGAGAAAGCTTTCAAAGCCTTGATGAAAACCTTCTCCCTTTCCAACCACCGGATTGGCGGAGACGCCAAGCGTCGTCAAGCCGTGGTCTTGCAGCTTTTCCGCAAGGGTCGTGAATCCATGGTCTAAAGACTGACCGTCCGTGACTCCATGTTCTGTGGGATAAAGACCGGTCAATAGCGACGCCGTCGCCGGCATGGTCCAAGACGATTGTGAAATCGCGCGGTCGAAGACCAGAGCCTCAGCCGCCAACCGTTCAAGATTCGGAGTCGTCGGCCGCCCGTATCCATAGAGGCTCATGTGATCGGCCCGCAGGGTGTCGACCACCACCATGAGCAGATTCGGCCCCGCGCTCGCGTGTCGCCGCGGCAGCTCCTGGGATTCGCTGATCGTCGACCGCAACCATTTCGAGGCAGGCGCCCTCTTCTTCTTCTTGCCGCCGCCACGGAATCGAATCGCCAGATCGAGCTCGACAGGACGATCGACGTAGTCTTGCAGGGGAATCGAGGCGACAAAACTCTCCCTGCGCATGGGCGTCCGGAGAGTCTGAGTGAAGACCGACTCGCCATCGATGCTGGCGGTAAATTCGACGGCGCCCCCTAGAATCCTGGAGTTCGGGCCGGTTCTGTTCACCTGGCCAGCGAGCTCCAAAGTCGTGCCAGCGGCCGGCTCGATCGTGAACTTCCGAACGCGCTTGGAGACTTTGAGATCTCTCAGCACCTTCCATTTTTTGATCGGAACCTGCTCGAGATCCGTCAAAGTGCCAGCCGATCGAAGAATGGGCAGGCTCCACGACGAAAAATCGACGTTCTTATTCTTGAGCGGGTCGGTCTTGAGCACCAGATCAACGGTCCGTCCCGAAAAATCTTCCAGGTTGACCTCGACATCCGTCCAACGCCGCGGCCCGGGTTCCAAATGAGGATTTGAGATCAGGCTCCAGACTTCGACTTCTTCGCCGCCGCTTTCCTGCACTCGAACTGAGAACTCAACCCCGTCGGCCGTTTTGCGTCGAGGGCCATCCAAAAGCCCGACTCCGAAAACAAGACGTGCTTCCGGAGGGATGAGGAGTCCTTGGAATCGAATCGTTGCGGGCGCATGTGCGAAAATCGCCGGCCGTTCGACACCACCGACTTTGACCACCCGTGGCTCGATCGGAGCCCCTTTCGACCGAAGCTCCGCTTGATCGAGATGCTCCAATAGAGAGTAGCTGGTCAGACGCCGGACTTGATCGTTCGAGTCAACTGCTCCTGGCCCCCTATCAGGGTGACAACCTGCGAGGCAAAGTGCGGTCAGGCAAAGTCCGACCCAGATCCGTCCGACCCGGCAAAGATCGGCCTTAAAAACCCTTGCCGGTCGCTTGTCCAGCCAGCGATCAATCGACATAGCCGAGAGCCTCAAGCTGGCGCTTGGCCTCTTCGCTGAGCTCCGGAGCTTGAACTTCGACAACCCCTTCCCTTCTCGCCTTGGAATCCGCAATATGCCGATCGATCTGAGCACGGAACTCTTTGAGCTGGTTTTCGGATTGGGCATGCTTGACCAGAGAAGATTTCTCATCGGCATCTTGGCGCAGGTGATAAAGCTGCTCGCTCAAAAAGGGCCGGAGAGGAAATGAATATCTGGCGCGAGGCTTCAAGTTTTGTTTCAGGACCCTACCTGGGGCGACGCGAGCCGGAGCGATGTATTTGAAAGTGTCGGTCCGCAGAAAGCTGCCGCCGGTGTTGCTGGAAAAGCCGTAGACGACCTTCGGTAGGCTCTGAGGTTTGCCCGGGGCGGGATCGATCAAGCTCACGCCCTGGAAAGATGGAGGGCTTTCAATCTCGAGTGCGTCGAGCATGGTTGGGGCGACGTCGAGCAAGCTGACCAACTCCGACACCCGGGTGCCCGCGTGCTGATTGCCCGGCAGTTTCACGATCAGCGGCACTCGGATTTCGTCATCGGTCATGAAAAGACCGTGTCCGACCCAAACCCCATGATCGAGGAAGCTCTCCCCGTGGTCTGCGGTAATGACGATCAAAGCGTCGTCATAGAGTCCGGCATCGCGCAGTAATTGAAAGAAATCGCCGAGCGCAGCGTCGACCGACGCGATGCTTTCGTCGTAGGCGGCGACCAGATCTTCTAAGGAGGAGAACCGGTGCAATTTCAGATAATGGTGATAACCAAACTGCCGCAGGTGATCGAGGCGAGGATCGGGAGCCTCCGTGGCCGGAACCTCGGCCCGAAATTTGCCGCCGAAAGGCGGTGGCCCCCAGTAGGGTCCGTGCACGTCCATGATGTGCCAGAAGGCAAACGCCGGTTTCTCGGTGTTCTGCGCCAGCCAGTTCACGAGCTTTTGCCGAACGCTTCGAACGCCGCGGCGAACGTCGCCCTTCGGGGCTCTCTCGTCGTCGAAGTGCGCAAACCCACGGTTAAAGCCGAAATTGCTACTGACGTAGAGAGAGTCGACGAAGCCGGCGGTCTGCCAGCCAGCTGCCCCCAAGATTTCCCCGAGCATCGGTATCGACTCCAAGATCGACGTACGGGCATTGGCCCCGTGGACCCGCGGATAGGTGGACGTCAGCATCGAAGCATGGGAAGGGATAGTCCACGGCGCAGGAGCCACCGCGGTTTCAAAAACGATGGCGTCCTCGGCGAGGCGTTCCAGCTCTGGGCTGGTCTCTCGCTCGCTCCCATAAAGGCTCAGGCGATCGGGGCGCAGGGTATCCACCGAAATCAGAATCGCCAGCCGGTCGAAACTCGGCTCGAACGTCTCTTCATAGACCACCCGGGGTTGGCCCCAACCGGCCCAATCGGCCTTACAATTCCCGCGCGGGCCGCAATTGGTTCGCAGCTCGATATCAGTCATCGGCTGCGAGCAGCGGTCAAGAGAGACGTCGCGATCATGCCAGATCCGATCCGCGGGGTTCTTCGCCGGCGAAATCGTCATTTCCAGGAGCTGAACCCGGCTGCCGTCCGGCGCTCGGCAAGAGGCGGCGAAGCCGACGCCGTCGGTCTTTTTCTTCCAAGCGTCCGGGTTCATCGTCGGCGAGGCGAGAAAGCGCGCTCCCGGCCCTGACGGCACCTCCGAAAAACGATAGGCCGAATTCGGGTGCTGGAAGAGAACCCGACGTTCGTCATGCCCGATCGCGAAATAAGGCGCACTCAACGGCCGGCGATGTTTCTTGATCACCTCCGCGGTCTTAAGATGGTCGACGAAGAAATACTCCGCTTGATATTTCGCCGACTTTGGCTGTGGGCTGCAGCCGAAGATGGCCAGCTGGAAGACGAGCAGCAGCCACAGGCACGAGGCGGCTGACTTCAGCCGCTGACCGGCCAAAGTCGCATAGCGTGAAACTCTTGCGGGATATGTCTCGATGGATCTCATGTCGCCAACAAGTGACTCCTTAGCCCGGCCTCCTCAGCCGATCTCCTCGACCAGCTTTCTCGGCCAGCCTGACCGTGACGCAGGCGCGCGTGAATCTACCACAACGTTCTCAGTCAGTTACGCGGGCTGAGAGCAGCCTTCTACACCGAGGAATGAATGCGTCGCTGGGTCCCCGGGGCCCGCGACTTGAAGCGGCCTTCGCAGCTCACCCCCCCATCTTGGCCAGAGCTTTTCGTGCCCGGCTGTCCTGGGGATCGAGCGCCAAGAGCTCCTGGTAGAGACGGCGGGCGTTCGCAGTCTGCCCGAGGCTGCGGTACAAATCGGCCAGGGTTCGGCGAGGCCACGGATTGTCAGGCGCCGCGACGATGGCCTGCTCTAGCTCAGCCACCGCCGAAGCTGTCTCGCCGCGACGTTTGTAAATCGACGCACGCCCGATCCGGGCGGTGAGATCGTCGGGCTGGATCTCGAGCGCTTCGCTATACCAACGAAAGGCTCGATCGTTGTCACCCTGTGAGCGATAGATTTCTGCCAATCGATTGCGTGGCCAGGGCTCATCAGGCGCCAGTTCGATCGCCTGCTCCAGCTCGGCGATGGCCTTATCCGTCTCTCCTTGGCGCGTATAGATCGAAGCCAATCCGATCCGGGCAGCGACATTGTCGGGCTGGATCTCCAGCACCTCTCGGTAGGAGCGCAACGCCTCCTCGTCCTGGCGGAGCTTTCGATAGAGCTCGGCCAGGCGGTTGCGCGGCGCAGGATCGTCCGGCACCAGCTCAATCGCTCGCTCGAGCTCGCCGATCGCTGCTTCTGTTCGACCGGTTCGCCTGTAGATCGCGGCCAACTCCATGCGAGCGCTCAAAAGGTTGGGCTGGATCTCCAGAGCTTCTTGATAGGAGCTCGCGGCGCGCTCGTCATCTTTCAAAGTTCGATAGACACGACCGAGCTCGATCCGCGGTCGGGAATCGTTCGGGGCCACGGTGATTGCTTGTTCCAGCTCAGCGATCGCCTCGGTCGCATTGCCCTTGGCGATCAAGGCTCGGGCTCTCTCGAGGTGGATGTCGGCTCCCTTCTCGGCAGCTCCTTGCTGCGCGGAGCGCTTGCTGAAGTTGCCGAGCTTGTTCTTATCCTTCAGCTCAAGGGAAGCAAGGGCCAGGCCCGCCTCTTTTTTGTTCAGGCGTCGGACACGTTTCAGTAGATATGCCTGCTTTTGGCGAGGGATCGCAAACGTCGCGACCTGCTCCACGGAATCGGCGAAGACCTCTGGCGGCTCCTGCAAGAAACGGAGCGTCGCTTGACGATAATCGGTGGTATCCCCCGACCGGGAGCCCTTTCGGGACTCCTGGGGAAAAAGATAGAAGTCGCTGCGCAGCAGAGAAGATGACTGATAACCATGCCCCCAGGTACTGACCCCCACCGTCGTGACGACGACATTCAGATCGGCATGACGCTCCAGCAGGTAGTAGTGAAGCTTGTTACTCCACATCTCCTGAGTCCGCACCAGCATCAATCGGCACGGGTTTTTTCGTTGGCAGATCGGATCTTCGAGCAGAGTGTCCGCGATCTCGTCGATCGGCCAGGAGTCTTCCGACAGCACGGCGGGGCGCGGACAAAACGCCGGCACGCTCGGCCATTTGCAACTGGTCTGCAACGGCGCGCCAAGGGCCGCCACTACCGGTTCGATTCGCGGCCCTGCCCCCCAGGTCACCACCGCAAAGCAAAAGCTGCCGACGATCACGCAGAGGGCGAGAGCTCCCCTCGACAGCCACCGCGGCTTGAGGCTGGTCACGAAGGTCGCGGTGAGTGCAGCTGCGATCGGCAACACCAAAGAGATCGCTACCCAACGCCGGCTGGTCGACAGACTCAGTCTCGAGTAGGTGGCGACCAGAGCGAGCAAAAGCAACCACCTCACCGGATGCCGCCGGATCATCGCGAAGACCAGGCTGACGGCCACCAGGCCAGCAAAGAAATAGGTCAGGGTATGAGGCGCGGAACGGGCAAACCACCAGAAGGTCGGCTCGATCTCCGGAAATCCGATGGTAATCACCGATCGACCGCGGAACGAAGAAATATCAGCCGCCTGAATCCGGCTGCGCACCCCTAAGAGCTTCTGACCGACGGTCAAATACCAAGGCAAGGCCAGGGCGATCGGCAGCAACGCCGCCGGCAGCAGCCCCCGGAGGATGAACCGATCGGAGACCTTGCCCCAGAGCCAAGCCGGAGCCTCCTTGAGGCTCGCCGGGAAATGCGGCGATCTATGAAACAGCAGGAGATAAAAGCCCGCTAGGAGGGTCGGTACCGCTAATAGGTAGATGAAATTCGGATGGATCCACAATCCAAGAGCTAACGACCCGCCAAAGAGCCAGGCGATTTTCGCCGACCGTGTCTCGATCAGAAGGGTCAACAACCAGAGGCTGAACGCCCCGCAAGCCACCGAAGCAAAGTGGGGCACATAGCTGCGGGAGAGGTAGATGATCGGTGGATAACAGGCGATCAAGAAGGCCGCTAGCAGGCCCGCCGAGCTGTCTTTGGCAGCGCGCCCAAGACCCCAGGTACTGACCATGAGGAGAGTCAGAAAAACGAAGTTGACGAATAGGGCAGAATCCGTCGAGCGGCCGAAGATCAGGAGGAACGGAGCGGTCAGCAGTTGATAAAGCGGTGGGCGACCGTGGTGGCTAAGCTTGCCGACCGAATTCCACAGGTCGGTGAGCGAGTCGACGCCTCCGTCGATGAATCTCAACAAGAGCGTCAGGAAGTTATAAGTATCCGAGGGCGGCAAGGCGGCGTTGTCGCGGAGGATCCAGATCAGTTGGATCAACGATACGACGCCGATGAGCGCACCTAACGCCAGGGCCTCCGATCGATTCCACAGGGGCGGCAGGTCGGGATCGGCCACCGGAGACCGCAGCTCGTCACCGTCTGAAGGCTGGGGATCTTCGGTACTCATTCGATGCAAGCTCAGGCCTACGCCGTGGCGGCGCAGGTTCAAGGAACAACCGGACGGGCGCTGCCGGCGGGCTCAGATCGCGACACCGAGGGTGAAGCACCGAGCACAACGTCGGCGACCAGGACCGCAATCTCCGCATAGCCTCGCGGGTTGGGATGATCGTCCTTATCACTGGCGAAGTATTCCGTCCGAGGAGCACCGGTCGACAAAAGCTCGAGGATGCGATCTCGGACGTCGACGAGATCGACTCCGTGCTCATGGCTGAACTGGCGCATGGTGTCGTTCAGCCGCTTGAACGTGGTGAAATATTGTGGGCGGTCGGGGAGCGGAAAAGCGGAATAGGTGACCAAAATCAGGCGGACGTCACTGGCCTTCGCCAGGCGATAAATCGCCTCCAGATCCTTGCCCAGGAGATCGCTGGCATGGCTCGGAGAAAATCGTTTCTTGAGGTTGCCAGCGTTATGCGCCACGATCTCGCCGGTTTGAGCATCGTGAAGCTTGACGCCACTGGCGCCCTCCTCCAGCAGGGTTCGCTCGAGCTTCGGTCTGGCGGTGAAAGTCGCCGGCGCGGAGCGAGTATCTCCGATCGCCGCCACCAACAGTCGGTACAGCCGGTAGACCCGTAAACCGCCGGCCACAGGAGCCGCAGCGTCGGTGGCGTCCACCGACTCGGTATCGCTGACGTTCCAGACATTGTTGATTCCGGCTCCGACGATCAGGGTCTGCGGCCGATACTCTTCGATCCATCCCGGCAGCTTGGCTCGAATCTGGGAAGAGTTCATCCCCGGAACGCCCAGATTAAGCACCTGGTAACGGTCGGGGGCTCGATCGTTTAGCAGCGTCTGCAATTGACCAGGATAAGCTTCCTCCGGCGAATAGTAGACGCCATAGGTATGCGAGTCCCCCAAACAGAGAATCGTGTGATCGGAGGCGGTCACCGCCTGCTCGATCGCCCGGGGGCCAAAGAAAAGAGCGCCCAGGCGGAGACTGGCCTCAAGCAAGACGACAGCGAGGCCGAGACCGAAAAGAATCAGGCCCAGGCGTTCTAAGAGTAGACGGATTCTCATCGTGCTCCTGGAGCTTTCCTCAACAGCCCGTGGCAAAACTCAGTCCACGCACCGAGCAGATCTTTCCGCCATCTCTGCGTTGCAAAATCCGCGTCCCCGAGGCGATCTGACAAGCCGGGTTGTCAACAACTCACACCAGCGGCCAGTAGCGCCACTCGGTGCGAGGAGGTCGAGCATAGACCCCATCGGACTCGTGAGGACCTGCCCTCGGCCGAGAACTCGGACTGACGGAACCGCATCGCTCAAGAGTACCAGGGATTCAACGTTCGTGCTACACTCCAGCGCCCCGGTTCTGGCGGTTCCGCCGCCTCATTTCCCGTAGCCTGCCGGCTCCACCCCATCCTAAATCTGAGCTTGGAGAACGCTTAGATTTCGGGCCAGATTCCGCTAGCGAGACCCCGGAGAGCGTACCGCTCCGCCGACCTGCAGACGTTCGGAAGGATTCAGACATGACTTCATCCAATAACCCCGGAAGCTTCGCCCATGGAGAATTCTGGGATGAATACAGCCGAGCCTGGGGAGAGAAAGTCCAGCCGAGTATCGACGGTGACACCCTGGGTGAAGAGTGGACGTCAACGGATCGCACCGACTACGTCTTCGGACGCTTTGCTCAGCCATATTTGAATGGTTCAGCGCGGGTCGTCGAGATCGGCCCGGGCGGCGGCAAGTTCTCTCGGCGAATCATCGAAAACTGCCAAGAGCTGACCCTCGTCGACATCAGCAGCGAAATGCTGAAGCGGGCGAATCAAGCCTGCCAAGGGCGGGCTCAGGAAGTCCTGTCCCGCGAGGGAAAAGTCGAAGAAATCGAGTCGGAAAGCATCGACCTCGTCTTCACCTACGATGTCTTCATCCACCTGGAAAGCGAAGAGATTTTCCGCTACTTCGCCGAGGTCAATCGAATCTTGAAGCCGGGCGGAATCTTCTCCGTCCACACCAGCAGCTTCGAGTCACGCTGGGGGTTCTTGTCTTACCTTCAGCAACTGCGCGACCACCAGGAAAAAATCGGCACCCGCTATGGCGGGCGCATGTATCCGCTCTCAGACGGCATCATGCGCCGCTTCGCGGAGCACTCTGGCTTCAAGATCTTCGACTCGCACATCAGCTGGGACGATAAGGACATCATCTACGCTCTGCAAAAAGCTCGTCCGGCCCGGCCTTGGCAGCTGATCACCACGCTGGAGTTTTTCCAAAAGTTCGAGCTTGCCGAGCGCATCGGCGGTTCCGACCAGCGCGAGATCTACGCGGCGCGTTATCTGGCTGCGGGCGAACCTCTCATCCTGGTGATCGGCAACCCGGACAACGATCATCTGGCCGCCACCGCGAGCGCCTCAGTGCCGAAACATCCGTGCTTGGTCGGTCCGCAAGGATGGGAGACGCTGGCTGGCGTCGGCATCGTGCGTTTCCCTTATGTGCAAGGCATCAGGCTTTCACGCCTGATCTCTGAGCGAGCGCAGTGGGCGGACGTGGAGACGTTGCCACTTCAACTGGCGCGGCTTCTCCAAGGCCTGCTTGAGGCGCATGCCTCGGGGCTGGCCCATGGCGAGCTCGGCCCCGATTTCATTCTGCGAGACAAGAATTCCGGATGCCTGCGCCTGTTCGGTCTGATCAATCCGCCGGCGGAACAGGCGGCGGAGATGCGACGGCGCGACTTCCAGGACGCGGCTTATCTGATCCTCTCCCTCACCCCCTTCTGTCGCTTCGAAAGCGACATCGCGGCAGAGGCCCTGGAGCTGACGCGCCAGCCCGAGCCCAGACGCCTGCAAAAGCTCATTCAGTCGCTTCGTCGCTGAACGGACGACACAAGGAGGGCGACGCAGGCGTCGCCTCTACACGTGGCATGAGGCGACGACAAAATGTAGTGGCGAGGCCTGCCTCGCCTTGAACGCGCGTAACGGGCGACGCAGGCGTCAGCCCCTACACTGGCCCTAGCGCGCTATGCGTTGGCCTCCACCTTCGACGGCGAGCTCGCCAGGAGCGAGTGATAGATCGAGCCCAGCTCTTCAACCGCCTCGGAGATCGAGTACACCGGTCGAATGGCGTTGCGCAGGCGGCGCCACTGAGCCCGGGAGCTCGACGCTGCCCGATCGAGGGTGGCGGCGAGATCGGCCGCGTCGTTGACGTTGAAATGCATCCCGTCGACGCCGTCCCGCACCTTCTCCGCCATCCCGCCGATATCGCTACAGATCACCGGCCGATGGTTCATGAAGGCTTCTTGTATCACCAGAGGTGAGTTTTCCCACCAGATCGACGGCACCACCACCCAGGCGACGTCACGCATTCGCTCGGCGATCTCATCCGGTTGATACTGGCCGAGGAAGGTGACATTCGGACACTGATCGAGCAAAGCCGCGATCTCGGCCTGAAAGGCTTCGCTTTCGGTCTCGAGTCCAGCACCACTCATCCGGAGTCGGATGTTGCGGTGGCCCTCTTCCGCCAACCGCCGCATCGCTTCGAGCAGCACGACCAGTCCCTTGTGGGGCCTGAGTTGACCAAAAAATCCCATCTGTCCGAGGGGCGGTTCGCTCTTGGACGTGGCGCGCGGTCGGACGATCCGACCATACTCCTGAAAGCGGATCCGCTCACGCGGAATTCCCCAGTCAACGAAACGCTCCAACAATTGCAGACTCGGGGCGAGAAAGAGGTCGACGTGTTGGAGGTGTGCCTTGAACCAACCTTCCCGCAAGAAGAACTCGTGCGGCGGCCTCTCGGGCAGGCACTCATGACAGCGCGCTGGTGACGCCTGCAGACAGAGTTCGTCGTTGAAGGTCCGCAACAACAGCCCCTTGGCCGGGCAGATCGGAAGAAACTCGTGAAGGGTGTAGACGATCGGAACTCCGGGCAGTGATCGCTTGATCTGCTGGATCAGGTCGACGCCCAGGCCGATCGTGTGTTGGATGTGGACGACCTCCGGCTGGTAGGCGGTGAGCAACTCATGAAAGTGCACGGTGTAGTGCTGCTTGCTCGGAGACGTCATATAGAAGTAGTCGTGATCCACCTGGGACCACAGGATCTGGTTAGGATCCTCGTTGATGGAATAAAACGGCGTTCCCCGACGGCAACGGTGGCCGGAAGCGATCGACCTGGCCAGGAGAATCGGTTCGAGATCCACCGATTCTCGCATCGCCTGGTAGATCTCGTAGGAGTAGACCTCCGCCCCTCCGATATAGAGATCGGGGTGATTGTTGCTAATCAGCAGGACCCGACAGCCGCCCATAGGTCTCCTATTCTAACGGCGACAAGTACCCAGACGCCGTCCGCCGCGTTTGGAACGCCTGCGCTACTCTGACAGCGGCCGAAGCAGGCGTGCTTTTCGGAACAGGCGCACCCAAAAAGACGAAGAGAGATGCTGCAGTTGCCGAGAGACATGCTCGAGGTCTCGCACCTGGCCGCTGGAAGACTCGACCAGACGCGCCACTTCCGCATCGCGCTGGGCGAGCTGCCGACTGGTCTCGATGCGCAGGGATTCGAGGTTGCGCAGATGCTCGTCCCGGCGCTGCAACAGCTGCTCGAAGTTTTCGATCTGCGTCGCTTGCTCAGCGAGGCGAGCCCCCTGCCGCTGCCGGAGGTCCTCGAGATGACTGACCTGTTCGCGCAGCCCGGAGATCTCCGTTTCAAAATGGTGAATCTGTTGTGACAGCGAGTCGATCGCTTCCTGATCCTGCGCCCGATCGGCGGTGAGGTTCTCGAGATGGTTCTGAAGACTCTCGAGGGCCTCTTGCCGCTCCGCGAGGGCGGCTTCGAGATTCTCCGTATGGTCGACGAGCTTGGACCTCTCGGTCTCCGTGCGCTCACACTCGGCTTCGAGATTCTCGCCGTGCTCGGTGAGATTGCGGATCTGCGTTTGATCTCGCTCGCGCTCCGCTTTGAGATCTTCTGCGTGCTGAGTGAGATCCCGGACCTGCTCCTGAGCCCGCTCCTGCGAGGATTCCAGGTTGGCGATGTGCGCCTCCAGATCGGCCACGCTCTGCTGCCGTTGCTCGAGCTGCCCTTCCAGGTTCTCAGTGTGCTGGTTGAGCTCGCCGATCTGCTCGCGATCACGCTCGCGGTCTGCCTCGAGATTCTCTGCATGCGCTTCCAGATCGGTGAGCGATCGCTGCTGTCGCTCGAGCTCGACCTTGAGATCGCCCGCGTGCTCGGTGAGCTGGAGGATTTGCTCTTGATCGCTGCTTCGACTCTCCTCCAGGTGGCCGGCATGCTCGGTCAGCTCGGTCAGTAAGTTCTGATCTCGCTGCCACTCGGACTCGAAGCTTTTGAGACGGGCTTCGAGGTCCGCAAGCTGTCGCTGCCGCCGCTCCAGCTCGACTTCCAGGTTGGCGGCGTTCCTGGAGAGCTCGAGAAGTTGCTCCTGATCTTGGGCCCGAAGGGCGATGAATTGCTCCGTGACCACCGCCTCATGATCAAGCCCGTTCGAACCCTGCGCGAGCTCGGACTGGAGCTGATCGACCTGCTCGGCAAGCTCGAGAATTCGGACATGGTCGTGAGCCCGGCTCGCCTCGAGATACTCGACTTGCTGAGAGAGCTCGAGATGCTGAGCCCGTTCGTGCTCGCGTTCGGCCTCGAGCTGCTCAATCTGGGCTTCGAGGTTCTCCGTAGGCCGGGCGAGCACGTCCTGAGGTTCCGGGTCTCTTTTCACTTCGGCTTCGACGTTCGGCATGCTAGCTGAGCTCTTGATAGGGATCGGGACGCGATCGTAGGAGCAGGATGTCTCCAACAGGCGAGGCGCAACAATTTGAGATTGTAGCATTCCCAACCTTGGCGAGCTACCGTGCTGGGGACGCTGCCGGAGTCGATATGCTAGCCTTTGAGCTGCCGTAGCTGATCCCTCTAAGCTCGTTGGCTGCCCTTCAACCGCTTGCTCATTCACCCATTCCCGGTGGTCTCGATGAAACTCAAGAGCTACCTGGCGCTCTTGAGCGTCGCTATGATTTGCGGCTTTGCCGATGGCGCCCTGGCCGCGGAGGACTGCCAACCGCCGGCGACTCTGGCCAGCCAACTCTTCGATGGGCTGGACGACGGCAGCGGCCTGCAAATCGAAGCTGGCTTCAGCTTGAATCCGGAAATTCAGCTCCCCGAAGGGCGCTTGCGAACCACCGTCGAGGCCCGCCTGAGCGGCGAGGCGCTGCGCCGTCTGCTCAGCTTGCGGCCGAACGCCCTCTGTGTCTCGCTGGTGCTCGAAGCCGAGGACGGGCTACCGGTCGCCCATCACCGACGGCTGTCGATCCACCATCTGGCCGACGTCGAAACCTGGACTTACGGTCTGGAAACCGACCTGCCTGAGACCACCTCCCAGCTGGTGGTCATCATCGAAGAACCGACGTCCGGCCTGTGGGGCGCCGCCTTCGCCGACGACTTCGGCGAACCGATCGTGCCGGGCCCGGCAGCGGTCCAGTTCGAAGACGGCGCCTGGGTCGAAGTCCGGCTCGCCGCCTCGGGTGGCACGGGCACGACCAGCGGCCGTCCGACGGCCACCAGGCCGCCGGTCGAGCCGACGGTGGTGCGCCTGGTACCGCCTCGACAGCAACCGATCAGCGGTAGCACCCGCTTCGATGTCCTGGTGTCGACGACCGCCGTCGAGCGCATCGTTTTTGAGCTCGACGGTGAGGCGGTGGCGACGAAAAATCGTTCGGCACTCTTCGATCGGCCCTTCGTCGCCCGCATCGATCTGGCGAGTCCTCCACGGATACAGACCGTGCGCGCGATCGCCTTCGACTCCCAAGGACGGGAGCTGGGCAGCGACTCCCTGGTGGTCAACGAGCTCGACGCGCCGCTGCGAGTGCTGATTCGCGAGCTGACCGGCAATCCGGCTGCCGGTTCCGTCGAGGTGGCCGCCGAGGTGACGGTACCGGTCGGAGCTGAGCTCGAGCGGATCGAGCTCTACCGCAACGAGACCTTGATCGCTCGCTTCGACGAGTCGCCGATCCGCCACCGGGTCCCGACCCCCAACGCCGGGCTTGAGGACTACATCCGGGTGGCGGCTTTTCTAGCCGACGGCACGTCGATCGACAATGTGGCTCTGCTCGCCGCTGGAGAAGTCGAGCAGGTCGACGTCAATCTGGTCGGACTTCACGTGATCGCTTCGGATCCGAATGGCGAACCGGTCCCCGATCTGCGAGCCGAGGATTTTCAGATCCTCTTCGAAGGCCGGCCGCAGCCGACCCAGAGCTTCGCTTATGCCGATGACGTCCCCCTGGTCTTGGGGGTGGTGGTGGACACCTCGGGCTCGATGCAGCTGGTGATGGAGGATACTCGCAAGGCGGCTGCCAAATTCTTGGGCACCACCGTCCTGTCACAGGATCGTGCTTTTCTGGTCGACTTCGACCTCCAGCCCCGCTTGCTCCACCCCACCACCTCCGACTTGCCGGCCCTGCTGATGGATCTTCACCGCCTGCAAGCTGACGGCGCTACCGCCCTTTACGATGCCGCGGTTTTCTCGATGCTGCAATTCGAGCGCGAGAGCGGTCGCAAGGCTCTGGTCATCCTCACCGACGGCGACGACCACGACAGCCGCTTCGGCCCGAAATACTGTATCGAGCTAGCGCGCAAGACCGGCGTCCCGATCTACATCATCGGTCTCGGCGCCCTCGACACCATTCGCCGGACCTACAGCAAAAAAGAGCTCCGGCGGGTGACCTCGGAGACCGGGGGGAGGCTCTACATCGTCGACTCGCTGGCCGAGCTGGATGCTGCTTATGCTCAGATCAATGCCGAGCTGCGCAGTCAGTATTCGCTGTCTTTTTACGCCGAGCGCGACCTCGACGACGACGAACGGCGCCAGGTCGAGGTCAAGATTCAGCGGTCTGGCTTGAGCGCTCGGACTGTGGTCGGCAGCGCCGGCACGCCGGCGAATCCCTGAAGCGGTCGCTACTGGATATAACCCAGCGCCCGTAACTTCTCGAGATTGCCTTCGCTGAGGCCGGCTTCGCCGCTCACCAGCGGCTGAGAGTCAGCCAGCCAACGTTCGAGGAGTGCCTGATAACGCTCAGCGACCTCAGGATTCTCTGGCGCCTGATCGACCTGCTCGGCCGGATCCTGCTTGAGGTTGTAGAGCTCCAGAGAGTCCTGACCCAGGTAGGTCATCAGCTTCCATTCGGAATCACGCACCGACGCTAGCTCCTGCCGCCCCGGCTGGTCGACAAGGACCGCATGAGTGGTATGCGAGAAGGTCGGACGCTGACGTTTAGGCGCGGACGAGAACCAAGGTTCTGAGCCTCGCTCGCTCGGCCCTTCGATCGACATCAGCTCGAGGGCCGCGTGAAGGACTCCCAAGGTCTCGACCTGGTGCTCGCGCCGTCCCGGTGTCACTTGTCCCGGAGCCCAAATGACTAGCGGCACCCAGATCGTCTCTTCAAACAGCTGCATGCCGTGTTTCAGCTTGCCGTGCTCGAGGAATTCTTCGCCATGATCGCTGGTCACGATGACGACGGTATTGTCGAGGACTCCTAGATTTTCCAGGTTTTCCAGGAGCGCCCCAAACTCACGATCCCAATAGAGGATCTCTTCGTCATACGCCGCGCGGAGATACTCGATATCCGAGTCTTCGTAGCTCATCTGCCCGCGATCGAAGTTCACCGTGTCCCACAATTTCACGAAATTCTGATCGATCGAAAGCGAGCTCTCCATCCCTTTCGTGAAGGTGCTTCCCTCCGGCTCCGGAGCTCGATAAGGATCGTGCGGATCGATGTAGTGCAGATAACCAAACCATCGGAGATCCCGGTTCTCCTCCAGGAAAGGTTGGAAAACCGAATTCAAGGTGCCAGCGGTGGCATAAGGCAGTTGGACAAAGCTTTCAAAGCCTTGATGAAACCCCTCTTGCCGACCCACGACCGGGTTGGCGGAAAATCCGAACGTCGTGAAGCCATGCTCCTGCAAGATTTCGGGTAGCGTTCGAAATTGCGCTTCCAGGTGTTGCCCATCCTTGACGCCATGTTCGGGCGGATAGAGGCCGGTCAGGAGCGAAGCTACCGCCGGCATCGTCCACGACGCCTGCGAGATCGCACGATCAAACACCAGGGCGTCCGACGCCAGCCGGTCGAGGTTCGGCGACGTATTTCTGCCGTAGCCATAGAGACTGAGATGATCTGCTCTCAGGGTATCCACGACCACGAAAAGCAAATTCGGACCGGCGTCGCGAGGCTGACGCGGTGTCGGAGCCAGTTCCACCAGCCGGCCGCGCAACCATTTGGCATCAAAGCTCTCGACATCGGCCCCCGGAGTCTCGCCACAGCCGGGGCAGCGCTCCTTCGGCATCTTTTTGGCTTCGAGGGTGAGAGTCACCGTCTGGCCGGCGAAGTCATCCAGCGGCAGGGTCTGGAAGAAGGTTGACGCGGATCCGGACATCCGGAACAAACGGACAAAGATCTGATGGCCGTTGACGAAGACCTTGTACTTGCCGGTGGCAGCGCCTCCTTGGTAGAGCTCGGGCACAGCCGTCATCTCGCCGACCAACTCCAGACGTGCGTGAGGTGGAACTTCGAAGGTCTGTTTCTTCACCGACATATCGAGCGTCGTGGAACCGACTTCCCGCAGCATGGAGAGTTGCTCGAGGTCAAAAATCGCGCCGTCCGATCGCAAGACCGGCAGACTCCAACAGGAAAAATCATATCCCGCGTTCTCGAGCTTGTCGGTCTTCAGAACCAGGTCCGCTACCACGCCGGCATGGGCCCCCAGATCCAGATCGACGTCGTGCCACGCTCGATCTTCACTCGCCGCTTCGGGATTGAGCGTCTGCGCCCAAACTTCCAGTGGCTCCTGAGCTTCGCTTTCCAGATGGACCGAGAAGCGAACCCCGTCCGAGTGGGTGCCGAGGTCCCAGTTGCTCAGGCCGACGCCGAAGCTGAGTCGAGAGCCCGGATGGATTCGAATGGATTTGAATCGAATCTCGGCCGGCGCGTGGGCAAAAATTGCCGGCCGCTCCATCTCGCCCGAAGTCACCAGCCGAGGCTCAACGGCGGTATTTCGCGGATGCTTGACCTCGGCCAAACTCAGATTTTCGAGCAGAGAGAAGCTGACCTCTTTCCTGGCCATGGCAGGCTCAGTCCTGGGCGCTTCGCGGGTACAACCTTGAAACAGGGTCAGCCAGGAAAGCACCAGGAGGGCGGAACCCCTCCACGGTCCATGGAATCGAAAGAGGCGTCGACGAAGAATCGACTTCATCGATCCGATCCCGCGGTCTCCTGCATCACCGCCCGGATCTGCTCGTCCCATCGACGGCTCTGAAGCCAACGATTATAAAAACCCATCCACGGATTGCCGCGCCAGGCCTCGGATTCCGACATCCCTTCCAGATGGAAGAGCTCGACCGCGGGCTCATACCAACACTCCAGCCCTTCCAAGGCGCAGCGCAAGCACAGGTCAGCGGCCTGATAGTCGGCATCGAAGTAACCGTCGCGCAGCCCTCCGAGACGTTCAAAGAGATCGCGGGCAATCATCAGGCAGGCGCCTGAGACCGCGGGAACCCGACGCGCCGCCTCAGCCGCCGGGTGATGTCGCGGCAGGCCTTGAAAAAACTGAGCATTCGTCCACAGATCGTCCGGCTCCATGCCTTCGGCAAAATAAGTGCCTGCATGGCGCAACGATTCGTCTTCGTAAAGCAGCTTCGGAGCCACGAGACCGACCTCGGGGCTCGAGTCGTGTCGCTCCGCCAAATCCGCCAGCCAGCCCGAACGCTCCGGATAGACCCCGGAATCCATCAGCACCATCAACCGACCACGGGCGTGGGCCACGCCAGTATTGACGGCAGCGGCTCGGCCACTGCGCTGTGACAGCACCAGGCCTCGGACCGGCAGCTGATAAAGGTTCGCCAGGTGGTAAGTGAATCTCTCAAACCACCGTTCATGACGCGGCGAGTCAAGGACGAAGATCAGCTCACAGTCGCCGAGGCCAGGATCATCCGCGAGTTGCGCCAGGTGATGCTCGACCAGATCGACCCGTTCGAAGAACGGAGTGATCAACGAAATGCTGGGCTCCGCAGGAATCTCGCCATGCTCGAAGCTGCGACTCACCGCCAACCGCCTGCGCCACCTGGCGCGGATGAGCTCGTCAGCGGCGTGAATCGGATGGTCCAAAAGACTCAGATCGCGCTCGTAGCGCATCTCCGGCAAGGTGCCAAAAAGAGCATGTCGAGAACTGTTGAGGGTGGTCGCCAAAGGCGGCATGCCGGAAGCTAAAAGCTTCTTGCCACGCCCCCGAAGCTCGAAGCGATAGCGGCGAGCGTCCCCTGAGGGCAGACCGGTCTCGAACAGGCCGAGCAGGCCATGCCGGCCTTCCGCTCGATCGCCATAGGTCGGACGAAACATCTCGATCACGTCCGAGCGTTCGACGCGGATCAGGGAATCTAAAAGCGGAAAGCGCTGGCCTTTGGGATGCACCAGCACCAACTCTTCCACTATTCCGTGGAGATCCCAGATCCACCCCTGGACGAAAAAGCCCTCACCGCCCGTGGCGATCACGGTCTCAATCGACAGCCCCAAGGGTTTGCTCGGATCCGCCACGCAAAGCTCGAGTGGCACGATGTTGTAGCTGTCCTCGTCGCCACCGTCCTCGTCGTCATCGCCCTCGGGCGCTTGCTCCTCTTCGCTCACCTCAGCCTCCTCCCCAGCCGCCTGACTCGCCAGGGCTTCGACCGATGCCTCCTCGGCGGGCGACGGCTCCGGCGCTGGTTCCGGGGTGGCCTCCTCTGGTTCCTGAGGTTGCGGGCCGCGGACCAACGACGCGTGCTCCTGGAAGAGAGGGTCGGAGCCGACGTCGAGGGTCAGAGCCCCGGCGCAGCGATCGATGAATTCTGCCAGCTGCTCTCGAATCTCGGGCTGAGCGGTCAACTTATGGCGCAGCCGGGCCGCGAGATCGACATGGATCGGTTTGCCTCGGCGGCTCGTCCAACGGTACCACTCGCCGTCCTGCTGGATATACAGAGCCTGGACGCGACGCGCGTCTTCGAGCGGCAACAGCAAAACCTGCCCCGTGGCACCGGAGATCTCTGCCAGATCCGACCGCACGTAGGACAAGCGCTCGGCGCGAACTTGAAGCTCTTGACCTTCGACCTCGACCATGACTTCCAAGGGTTCTTGAGACGACGCGGTCAGCCATCCGTCGATCCACAACAGCCCCTCCGCCATCCAACCGGCAAACTCCAGATAACCGAGGACGGCCTCAGAGCGACCGAAGAGGGCGCCACGCCGACGCAGCCTGAAAGGGGCGACGTTCATGCCGGGTCTCCCGCCTTCTCGAGCAATGATCGATAGATCGAGCCGTGGGCTTCCACGGCATCCTCGATCGGATAGACCGGTTCGATGCCCGACTGCAGACGCTGCCACAAGTCTTTCGAAGTCGCGGCCCGAAGCAGGGTATCCGCCAGATCCTGAGGATCGTCGACCTGGAAATGCAGTCCGTTGACGCCGTCCTCGACCTTTTCCGCCATGCCACCGATATTGCTGCAGATCACCGGCCGGCGAAACATCGAAGCTTCCTGGATCACCATCGGCGAATTCTCCCACCAGATCGACGGCACCACCACCCAGGCGACGTTCGCCATGCGCTCGGGTAGCTCGGAGTGATCGAACTTGCCACGAAAGGTGACGTTGGTGCAATCCTCCAGCAGGTCGTCGACCTTTTTCTTAAAGTCGCCATTCTGCTTGTCCAGGTTGGCACCGTTCAAGAATAAGTGGATGTCTTCGGCGTCGTCCTCTTCGAGCAAGAGCTTCATCGCTTCGAGCAGCACCAGCAGGCCCTTATGCGGCATCAGTTGGCCAAAAAAGGCGATATTGCCGATCGGCGGATCTGCAGTCTCGACCTCAACGGCGCGGGACGGCAAGCCGCTGCCGGAGTTCGCTCCCCCCGCCCAATTCTCAGAACCGGGCAGAATACGGCCGTTTTCCAGAAAACGGATCTGGTCCGCCGGAATCCCCCACTCGCGATAACGCTGAACCAGGAAGCGGCTCGGGGCGAGAAAGAGGTCGACATGGCGAAACTGCGACTTGATGAACCGCTCGCGCAGGAAGAAGTGCTGGGCTGGTATGTCCTGGAAGCACTCGTGGCAGCGCATCGGCGAGGACTTTTCGCACAGCCCACCACCATTCGTCCTTAGCATGAAGCCATGGGCGTTGCAAATCGGCAGCAACTCGTGCAGCGTGTAGAGGATCGGCGTGCCCGGCAGGCTATTCTTGATCTGGCGGATCAGATCCACACCGAGACCGATCGTGTGCTGAATGTGCACGACGTCGGGACGGTAGGCTGTCAGGAAGTTATGCAGCTGGACCGTATACTGCTCTTTCTCCGGAGAGGTCAGGAAAAAGTAGTCATGCTGCTCCTGGAACCACAGCACCTGATTCGGATCGTCGTTGATCGTTCGAAACGCGGTCCCTTGACGCGCATGGTGGGCCGGAGTCGTCGACCGAGCGAGAAAAATCGGTTCGAAGTCTTCCGACTCTTGCATCCCTTGATAGAGCGAATACGCGAAGACTTCAGCGCCTCCGACATAGAGGTCCGGATGGCTGTTGCTGATGAAGAGGACGCGCAACTTGTCCTTGGTATTGGCCATCGATCTTACCTTCCAGCGGCCGATGGGCCGCGACCCGGGGTCCTCCGGCCCAGGTATCAAATCCCCCCGCCGCACCCCGGCTGTTGACATTCTCCTCGGACGTTCTCTGCGAACCCTGAGACCGGGGCGCCACAGCGCACTGTTTACCTTAGGCGCGGGAGCGTAGCATAATTGACTTCAGGGGACCACACCCCAACTTAACGACCATTTTTACAGAGCTTCTGACCATCTTCTCGCGGTCTCGGCCAAAGGGGAGATCAACCCTGGAACCGCGCCGTCGATTCGAGTTGGTCCGTCCGCGCCGATCGGTACCGCGTCTGGATGCAGAAGCTCATCTCGATAGGGATCAAAACCTGAAATGAAGATCGTTCACATCGTCTCGGGATACCTGCCGACAGACTCCGGCGGCACCCAGATGCAGCTGCGAGATCTCTGTGATGCCCAGCGGCGGCGGGGCCATGAAGTCGCCATCTTTACCCGCAATGGCGGTGACGAGCACGGAGAATTCGAGCTCAGCCACCGAGAGTGGGAAGGGGTCCCGATTACCGCAGTCACAAATAATTTTCTCGACTGTGATCGGATGACCAAGATCTATACCCACCCGATCATCGACCAGCGCTTCGATGACTATCTGGAGCAGGAACAGCCCGACCTCGTCCACGTCCATCACATGACCTGCCTGTCGACAACCATCATCGAGGTGGCCAAGCGCCGGGCCTTGCCGGTGGTCATGTGGCTCTCCGACTTCTGGCTACAGTGCCCTCGCGGGCAGCGTCTCCACCCGGACGACCTGTCGATCTGTGAAGATCTCGATCGCAATCGGTGCTTGCCCTGTCTGCAAAAACTGTGGCCACACCTTTTGCCGGTCAACGAGCTCTCAGGAACCCCGGACGATCCGTCGATGGCCAAGCTCCTGGCCTGGGAAGCGCACGCGCAGCGCATGATCGCACTCTGCGACATGACGATGACTCCCTCCGCCTTTCATCGCGACCGTTTTGTCGAGTTCGGCATTCCGGCCGACCGCTGCCATGTGGTCAAGTACGGTCTGCAGCTGGACGAAATCACCGCGCCACCCCGCGGTCGCCGGCCGATCAAACGCATCGGCTACACCGGCATGGTGATCCCGAGTAAGGGCGTCCATCTCCTGATCGAAGCTTTTAGTCGGCTGAATCGCCCGGATCTGGTGCTCGACATTCACGGCGAGGTCCTACCGTTCCATGGTCAGACCAGCTACGAAGACGAGCTCAAGGCATTGGTCAAGCCCGGCCTGACGGTGAACTTTCACGGCCGCTTCGAAAACCGCGATCTGACGAAAGTGCTAGCGAGCATGGATCTCCTGGTCATCCCTTCGATGTGGTGGGAGAGCTATTGCCTGACCGCTCGGGAAGGCGCCTTGGCCGGCCTGCCGGTGATCGTCTTCAACCTGGCCGGCCTGGCCGAAGCGGTCGACGAAGGCCTGGCTCTCGGCTGCGAGGTGGGCAACGTCGAAGAGTTGACCGAGGTCATGGCGCGGGTGTGCGACGACCCGGACTTGCGGGACGAGATGAGTCGCAAGGCCCACATTGTGCGCGGCGTCGAGGATTGCACGGACCACATCGAGCAGGTCTACGATCTGGCGTTCGCCCGCGCCCGGGAGATGGGCCCGCTGGTCGATCCCCCCGAGGTCTCGCTGGTAATCCCGACCTGGAATGCCGGCCCGGAATTTCCGGAGATCCTGGAACTGATGCTCAAACAGGAGCTCGACCGGCCGAAGGAAGTGATCGTCATCGACTCCGGTTCGACCGACGGCACCGCGGAGTTCCTCAGGACTCAGCCGGTGAAGCTGATCGAAATTCCCAATTCCGAGTTCAACCACGGCCTGACCCGCAACCGCGGCATCAAAGAAGCGCAGGGGGAAATCGTCGTGCTCGCCACCCAGGATGCCCGCCCCGCCGATCTGCACTGGCTGGCTCGCCTGGTCGCTTGTTATGACGATCCCGAAGTCGCCGGTGCCTATAGCGGCCAACTGCCGCGGCCCGAGGCCAATCCGTTCATCAAAGATCGGCTCAGCCACTGGGCGGCGGCCCAGCCTGACCCACGGGTGCAGCAGATCCGGACTCGAGCCGAGTTCGAAGCCTTAGCCCCCCTCGAGCGACTGGGCCGGGTGGCGTTCGACAACGTCAGCTCGAGCGTTCGTCGAAGCGTCGCCCTTAAAGTGCCATTCCGCAAGCGACAATTCGGCGAAGATATCGACTGGGCGCATCGGGCTATCCTCGCGGGTCACAAGATCGTTTTCGAGCCGCGCTCTCGGGTCGTCCATTCCCATAACAACTCGATCTGGTACGAGTTCAAGCGGGTCTATCTCGACCACCAGAACTTGCACCGGCTGTTCGGCGTCCACACCGTACCACGCTGGCAGGACGTCATGACCTGCACTCGGGGCGCGATCGGTCAGCTGCGGGAGGTCATCGACCGCGAGCCCTTGCTGACTCCCTGGCAACGCTTCAAGTGGCGGCTGCGGGCGGTACCCTACGGCTTCACGCAGAATCTCGCCCAATTTCTGGGCGCACGCTCCGTTCGCGGTCTCGAGGACGACTCCTTATCCGCCCGGGCCATCGACCGAGTCCTGCGTCGCGGCGTCTGAAGCCGCGATCTCCAGGCGAGTAGACCTGCTGTTTCGCGGCGCCGACGGGCGCTCGAAAGCAGGCCGAGCCTCGGCTTGAACATTATTTGAGTCGAAAACACTGAGATCGGGAATACATCGCCCGATCTTAGCGTTATGTACTCATGAATGCGGCAGAAACTGGAGGGCGTCGCCAGATGGGCTCCTCCACTGTCGCCGAAAACAGCCAGCTCTGAACCGCGATCGAACCGATCGCAGATGACCGATAGCTCATAGACGGCGCCACGAGCGCCGAGACCGAAAGGAGAAACCCATGTTTGAGACCGCTTTGACCCGTACCCCCAAATCCGCTTTCTTCGGCCCCCGGGATCCCTTCCACGGCCTCTTCGACCGGGTGTTCGATAACTTCTGGAACGACTCGGACTTCGTTCCGGCCGAGGCCGGCCAGCGCACCTGGCTGCCCGCCGTCGACATCCTCGAGAATGAGGGCGCCTTCATCGCCACCGCCGATCTGCCAGGCCTGAAGAAAGACGACATCGACGTTTCGATCGAGGACAACGTGCTCACCGTCAGCGGAGAGCGCAAGTTCGAGAAGAGCGACGAGGGCGACACCTTCCGTCGCGTCGAGCGCTCCTACGGTACTTTCCGCCGGTCCTTCACTCTGCCACGGGGCGTCGATTCGTCCAAGGTCGAGGCCACGTTCGAGGACGGCGTGCTGACCTTGACCTTGCCGAAGTCCGAGATGGCGAAGAGCCGCAAGATCACCGTCGGCTAATGGCCCTGCCTTGAGCTAGGCGCCGACGCGCCATCCGCGCCCGCCTCCGGCGGGCGCTTTTGTTTTTGGAGACGCGAATTCCGGACGGCTCTAAATTCCAGGTGGATGCAACCTCACCTTGAGCAGGAGCCGACGCAAATTGACGACGCCGAGTCGGTTCAGATCCAACTTCTCCACGGTCGCTCTTCCCGTCGGAGTCAGGCCAATCATGAGAGTGTAATCTTCATGCTCGATCGAGAAGGTGTCAGGGGAGTAGTCCGCCCGACTCTTGCAGTATTCGCAGTAGCCGTGGGCGCGGCGGGCGACGAAGTCTTTGTCCCGGGCCGCCGGGCGTTTACTCATACATCGGCGACTTGATACCGAGGTCACTCATCAGGGCATCGACCGACGTCTGACGCAACTGAGCAAGCTGGATGACGCTTTTCATGCGACGCACATTCATCTCTTCGATCTGATCGGACAGGGCGATCAACTCGGCTTGCTCTGCTGCCGTCAGCTTCTCCGACCGACGCTTCTCCTTGAGCTCACCATAGTGCTTCCAAGACTGCGCAGGGAGCCCCTGATTGATCTGCTGAAGCAGTTTGGCTTCATTCGCGGCCAACCGAGGCGCTGAAGAGGCGCGATGGCTGCCCAAACGCTCACGGAGCGTGCTCAGGACGTAGCCAGAAGGGTCTAAGCCGACTTTGGCGGCTTCACGCCGCAACTGCGACTCGAGGTCGGTTGTGATCTCCAGGGTCAAGACCGTCATTTCGCTATCCTACTCTTGAGAGGCACTCTCGGCCAGTCCGATAAATCGATTGCGTCACTCGAAAACCGCGACCGGCTCTCCCCTTTCCTGGAGACTCTTCAGGTCGTGATACGCCACCCCCGCGGCGATAGCGTTGAAGGCGATGAAGAGGACGGTCAAGAGGCTGTCGAGCACGTGGTAGAAGAAAGGCTTGTCCGCCACTGGCTCGTTCGCGGTCGCTTCGATACCGAAGGCCTGGTTGAGCAGGAAGCCGGCGAGGAAGTGCAGAATGAAGAGGGTGAACGCCAGGATGAAAAGCACCAGCTTGTAGCCCTCGGTGAGCTGCCAGCTGCGCTTCATCGCGTCGACCGGTTCCAGCTTCTCGATGATCAGCGCCGGACCGGCGATGTATAAGCCGTAAGTCAGGAAGATACCAGGCACGATGCACATCAGATAGCCGATCCCGACGGTCACCACCGTCATCAGGGTCAATCCGAGGATCGCCAGGCCTCGCGACGCCGCCACCTGAATGCATTGAGAGACCGTCGCCGGCTGGCCGTTTAAACCTTGAACGACCCCGTAGACCACCGATGCCGAGGCGATCGGGATCACCACGATATAAGCGACGATGAGCTGGATTCCCGGGCCACTGGCGATCAGTGCCATCAAGTCGGCGTCGCCCTGCAGCGGCTCAGCGGGTGAACCTACCGACAAAAATTGCAGGACCGCGATCGGCGAGTAAAAGATCAGCGCCAGGGAGAAGAAGGGCACAAAGCCTGCCAAGTAGATCTCGACGCTGCGCTGGATGAGAGTGCCGGCGGTGATCGGGGCCATGATTCCTCCGCGCCCCAGTCTACAGATCTACCGGCAACCGGTCGACCAGCTCGATGCGCCGGCGGCTGAAGCGAAAGCGATAGGCGATCGGCTCGACCCCGGCGTCGACCGCCGAACGCAAGGCCTCGCCATATTCCGGGTCGACCTCGTCCGCCGGTCGAAACCGCAGACAATCGGCCCGCCCGACGAAGTAGAAGATCACCCCCCGTTCACCGCTCGCCACCAGTTCGGCGAGCCGACGCAGATGCTTGCGGCCCCGTTCGGTCGGGGCATCGGGAAACGCCGCATGATCACCGACCCGCAGAGTCGAGCTCTTGATCTCGACGTAACAGTCCGGGCGCCCGTTGCCACCCTCCTGACCATCCTGTAAACGCAGGTCGATCCGGCTATCGCCAGCGGTGACCTCGGCCTTGACCTCACCATAACCCGCAAGTTCCTCGATTCGCCCCCGTCGAACCCAGCCCGCCACCGCTGGATTGGCGTTGGCGGTATTGACTCCGACCCAGGTCCGGCCTATGCGAATCATCTCCCAGGTGTACCGCAGCTTGCGCTTGGGGTTCTCAGAATCAGAAATCCACACCGGACGACCGGGCTCGGCACAACTGGTCATGCGACCAGGATTTGGACAGTGCACGGTCAGCTCGGTACCGTCCGCCAGCTCGACGTCAGCGAGAAAACGCTTGTAGCGGCGCAGCAGCGTCGCAGGAATCAGGGACCGGGTGAATCGCATGGCCCGATTGTGTCATCAGGCGCCATGGCGCTCCCAGTGGTCCGGCGGACGTCTCAGCGCCCTTATCGACGCGCCTTCTCGAGGGTCTCCAATCGTTCGAGCGCTTCTTTGGTCTGGCGCGCATTGCCACCCTTGGTGGTGCTGAGCGCGGTATAGCTGTCGCGCAGCAACGGTTCGGCCTCATCGAAGCGCTCGAGCGCTGCCAAGGCTCCTCCAAGGACATTCTCAGCGTCGGCGACCTGCCAATGCTTGAGATGACTTTGATTGAAAATGGTCAGGGCTTCCCGAGCCAGCTTCTCCGCGGCTTCGTGGTCGCCGGTCACCACCAGCAGCGACGCCAGATTTCTCAAGACCGTGCCGACATACAAGTGTTGAAGGCCAAAATGGGTGCGAAAGATACGGAGCGCCTGCCGGAAATTCGCCTCCGCGTCCTCATGGTCGCCCCGCGCCTGGAGGAAGAACGCAAAGTTGTTGAGCGCCACTCCCACCCGCGGGGATTGCGGGTCGTTGAGCCGGCGCCGAATCTCGAGACTCTCCCGCAAGTAGGGCTCAGCGGCGGCCAAGTCCCCCTTGTTTTGCAACAAGGCCCCGAGATTGTTGAGCCCGGTCGCGGCTTCTTCCGACTCCCGTCCATGGACCGCGATCCGAGTCTCGAGGGCCTCCTGAAAGAGCTGTTCGGCTTCTTCATACTCTCCCTGCGCTTCCATCACCGCCGCCAGGTTGTTCCTGAACACCGCGACGTTGGAATCCACCTCGCCAAACAAACGAATGCCCATCGCGAGGGCTTCTCGGTAGAGCACTTCGGCGGTGGCAAAACCACCCTGGAGCTCGAGCAACTTGGCCTGTTCGTTGAGAATCGTCGCCAATTTGAGATCGTCAATGTTCTTGCGCACGTCCGCGATCAATCCAGGCGCGAATCCGGACTCAGCGGCAGCCTGCGGTCGCAGCGTCTGCAGCTGCTGAAACAACGTTGACAGCGATTGGGCAACCTGTCGTTCCCGCTGGGCCTGGTTCGCCGAGAACATCGAACGCACGCCGAAGAAGACCATCAACAAAACCGCCGCGGCAGCTCCCAGCGCCACGCTGTGCCGGCGCATGAACTTCGACGTCTGGTAAAGGAAGGTCCCCTGACGGGCGACGACCGGCAAACGCTCGAGGTGGAGGCGAATATCCTCGGAGAGTTGCTCCACCGAGCTATAGCGCTTCCGCGGCTTTTTGCGCAGCGCTCGGAGCACGATGGCGTCGAGGTCTCCCACCAGACATCGTCGGAGCGAGCGCGGATCGGTCCGGCGCGAAGCGCTGATCGACGCGGCAGTGGGCCCTTCGGCCACCACATTCGCCGGCGCCTCCATCACCACTTCACTCGGTCGGCCAGGATCGATTTCGGTGATCGCCTTGAAGAGGCGCCCGACCGATCGATTCTTGAGCCGATAAGGTCCGCGCCCGGTCAGCAACTGATAGAGCAAGACGCCCAACGAGTAGATATCCGACGCGGTGGTCACCGCCTCGCCCTGAATCTGTTCCGGGCTGGCGTAGTCCGGCGTCATCGGCTCGACGCCGGTCGACGTCAACTGATCGAGGGTCGTGTCGGTGGCCGAGACCTCCGTCGGCAATAACTTGGCGATGCCGAAGTCGAGCAGCTTTGGCTCGCCGTCGGCGGTCACCAAGATATTGCCAGGCTTCAAATCGCGATGGACTACCAGATTCTGATGCGCGAAGTGGACCGCCGAGCAGACTTTGCGGAAGAGCTCCAACCGTTGCCGGATCGTCAAACGGTGAGCGTCGCAGTAATCGTCGATACGGACGCCTTCGACATATTCGAGAACAAAATAGGGCAAACCGTTCTCGGTGGTCCCGCCGTCAAAGAGCTCGGCAATGTTGCGGTGGGCGAGATTCGCCAAAATCTGGCGTTCGTGACGGAATCGGCGCACGATCTCTTCGCTGTCCTTGCCCCGCTGCAGGACCTTGATCGCCACCTCACGGTCATACTCCTCATCCGCTCGCTTCGCCAGCAGGACTTTGCCCATGCCGCCGCGGCCCAGCTCGCGCAAGACCTTGTAGGGACCGACGCGATCGCCGACCGCGCCGATGCCCCGACGGGGGGATTCGCCAGCGGCCCCATGAGGTTCCACGACCGTCTCCGGAATCGGTTCCGGGCGCAGTGACAACAACGGCTCTTCGATGAAACCTGACGCTTCTTGGCTCACTTCCAAGAGCGACTCAACTTCCCGCCGCAGCTCCGGATCGCCACTACAAGCTCCACTCAAGAAAGCCGGGCGGTCTCCGGGCGGCAAGGCCAGGACGTCATCGAGAATCTTCTGGACCCGCTGCCAGATCTCAGCCGTCAAAAGGTGTCTCCTCTCCCGCACCCAAGCCCCCGTCAAAAACCGAGCCGAGGCAGCGGACCGCCTCGGCTCGAAATAGAACAGTCGGGTAGCGGATAGTGCTTCGATCCCTACGTCTCAGGACCTCATCCTCAAGATAACCCGAGCCTGATCGCACGACAACCAACGACTCTCCCCGATTGCAACGGACTTCACGACCCCGGACCACGGTGACCGTGCTTGACCCGACAAAATCTTGCCTTTGCGAGGCGCGATTGGGAATGAGCACATCTCAACAGCTCGGTTCAACTGACAACACATCGACACTATCCGCTACCCGACAAGCAGGCCCTCCAAATCAATGAGTTTGCCCCTCAGCAAGCTCGGTCTCACTCTGGCCGATCCGAGCCCAACCCTCGACATCGCTGGTGACCAGATCCACCAACGCCTTCAACAAATCCAGTCTCTCTCGGGCGATCCTCGCCAAGGTCAGCAAGATCCCCGGCTTCTGTTCCGCCACACGCTCGAGCGCGTGGACCTCATTGGATCCTGTGACCCTTTCGAGGGCCGGAAGGAACCTGGCCATCACCAGCAAAAAGGCCAGCACATCCTTCTCCCGATCCGGACCGACGAAGAGTGATAAAAGCTCCACCACCTTCAGATGCAACTCGGAGACCTCTTCCTCCTGGGACGGTAGACCCGACTCTTCCAAAACTTTGAGCGCCATCGAGACGAAACGCTCCCGTCGCTTCAGCTGCAGAATGTCGGTATCGCTCAAGCTCTCAGACGACCCTGTGCCTTCGGAGGCGTGCAGAGAGAGGGCATCACTCAGCTTCGCCTGAAAGGCCTCCGCATCGAGTACCCGTGACTGCAGGATGTCGGTATCGCTCAGCCGCGACTGCAGAATGTCGGTATCGCTCAGGCGGACCTGCAAGACCTCGGTATCGCTCAGCTTGATTTGCAAGATATCGGTATCGCTCAGTTTCGCCTGCAGAATATCGGTATCGCTCAGGCTGAGCTGCAGAATGTCGGTATCACTCAGCCTCAACTGCAGGATGTCGGTGTCGCTCAAGCTCAACCGCAGCACCTTGCGCTTTTGACCGTCCGGCGAGACCTCAGTATCGACCACCTTCACCTGCAGGATGTCGGTATCGCTCAGCCTGACTTGCAGGATGTCGGTGTCACTCAACTTCACCTGCAAAATGTCGGTATCGCTCAGCTGGATTTGCACGGCCTCTTCTTCGCTCACGCCGATTTGCAAGATGTCGGTATCGCTCAGTCGTAGGTGCAACACCCCCGACGCACTCAGACGCGACCGCAGAAAATCCTTAACACTCTGATGGATCGAGGATCCCCAAGCTAAGGAGAGCTTCTTCAGGATGGTCGGATCGCCAGCGAGCTGCACCAACACCTGAGCCCCGTCGCTCCCCAACCCCGGCCGATCGACTTTTTGTCGATAAGCCGCCACCGGCGCGACCTGCACAAAGTCCGCAGCGCTGACTTTCCCGGCCCGGTCACCATAGGCCATCGCCGAAGCGACTTCCCGGACGTCCGCACCGTCATTGCTACTCATCGCGGCCACGATGTCCGAAATATCGGGATCGCTCTGCGCCAGGGCTGAAAGAACCCGGGCCAAACCGGTGCTGGCGTCATCAGCGGCTTCGTCTAATCTCCTCATCTCGTGTCTCCCTCTTCAGACGTCACTCGGGTCGCCGAACTGTCGATACCTCCCTCTCTCGACACATATGTGTCGTCTTCACCTTTAGACGCGGTATTGCAGAACAAATGTGTTCACCAACAACAAAAAAATATACGGGCCACACCGCGGCGGCATTCGCAAGGGCCTGCTGTCCGGCGTCGAAACCGCCGTCAGTCGCGCTTGAGCTCTCGATATAACCAGAGCTTGGCGGCCGTCCACCGACGCCGGACGGTCATTTTGGAGACCTCCATCACCTCGGCGATCTCGTCCTGGCTCAGCCCGGCAAAGAATCTCATTTCCACCACGCGGCTGGCCTCCGGGTCGATCTTGGCCAGCTCGCTGAGCGCGTCGTCCAGAGCCAGAAGATCCAGGTCGCGGGTCTGCGCGAGGGTCAATGCTTCGTCGAGGGTAGCGACCGCAAGGCCGGAGCCTCGCTTTTGACTGCGGTACGTCCGGGCATAATCCACCAAGATGCGACGCATCAACTGAGCGGCGAAGCCAAAAAACTGAGTACGGCTCTGCCACTGGACCTGCTGGCGCTCCATCAGCCACATAAAGACTTCGTTGACCAACGCCGTAGGCTCCAGGGTATGGCCCGGGCGCTCGCCAGCAAAGTAGAGCTTGGCCACTCGCCGCAGCTCCTCGAGCACTTTGGGTGCTAGTCGATCCAGAGCACGGGGATCGCCTCGGCCCCAATCTTGGAGCAGGGTCGTCACGTCGGGCTCAGAGCTCATGCAACCGATCCACGGCTACGCCTGGGATGCACTTCGCGTTGGATGCATCTCGCCGCCATGCTCCTCGCTTCGAGCCGAAAATCACAATATGACAATCCGTCGATATTGTTTCCGAAAGGCCGCTCGCAGTCTCGCCAAAGTCCGCCTCTTTCGTCGGCTCTTGCTGGTCACTGCGCTTCCCTCTCCGAGCGCCCGTGTTTTCGGCTCGTGCAGATTCTTTTCGTACTATCTACCACAAACTCGTGGGGTCTTCTTCACAGTCCGGAGATGCTGGCGCTCGATTCCGAACCTTCGGGTGGAAATGGGCGAGTAAATTGTAAAATTTTTTCAAGCGGCCTCGAGGTTTCGCGCCCCTCATTTGACCCGCATCGAGCCATATGCCAGAGTTATATGGCCAAAAGTCGATGGCTCTTGGCATGCTAAGCTGCCCGTAATGTGGCTATCGCCACGGATATGGGCATCCTCGTCGGAGGCAAAGTCTCACCAGACGGTATCGCGCCAGAGGTGTCTCGCCAGATGGCGGCCCGCTAGACGGTGCCTCGCTAGACGATTCGAATCTATGGGCTCGAGCGACAGAACTCCAATTCCTAGAAGCGATCAGCTCGTTCTTGTCAGGAGGCGCCTCATCATGCCTGACCCCAAGTCATTCACAACTCCTAGTCCCTACTGGCTGGCCTTGACGCTGGCTCTGGCGTTGCTCATCGTTCCCTGGGCCCAGACCCAGGAGGAGCCTGCCCAAGCCTCGACCGAAGCCCCGACCGAAGCCCCGAAGAGTGCGGACGAAGAACACGAAGCTCTGTTCCTCGAGAATCGCTTTCCCGCCGCCACGACCTGCGCCACCTGTCACCCGGACCACTATCGCGAATGGTCGGTCTCCCCCCACGCCTATGCCCAGATGAGCCCGGTGTTCAACGCCATGCACGGCACGATTCTGAAGCTCACCAACGGCACCAATGGCGACTTCTGCATCCGCTGTCATACGCCGGTGGGCATGAATCTCGGCGAGCCTGAATTCATGTCGAATATGGACCGTCACCCGACGTCCCGCGAGGGCGTCACCTGCATCGTCTGCCATCGGGTCAACAATGCCTATGGCAAGCTCTCCGGTCGCCTGGCGATCGTCGAGGGCGACCTCTTCGAGCCGGTCTACGGCCCCAAAGGTGGCGAAGAGCTCGATCGAGTGATCGAAAGCGGTGAGTATCGGGTCAACACCGAGCGCGGCAAAGCCGGTCGCGCGGTCCACGTCAAGGCCGAGAAGTTCTTCCAGCTCGAGACCTCGGGATTTTGCGGCACTTGTCATGACGTCAATCTGGTCAACGGTTTTCGCCTCGAGGAGGCGTTCAGCGAGTTCAAAAACTCCCCCTCGGCTAAGGATGGCACCTCGTGTCAGGACTGCCACATGAGCACCGAGCCGGGCGTCGACTCAGGCTACGCCGAGGCGCCGGCGGCGATCGTCGGCGGCAAGCCGACCTTGCCGCGCAAGCGCACCGATCACATGTTCATCGGCCCGGACTACTCGGTGGTTCATCCCGGCATCTTTCCCCACAACACCAAAGCCTCGGAACTAGCGACGATCCGCGAGTGGCTGACCTTTGACGTCGAGGCCGGCTGGGGAACCGACGCCTTCGAAGATGAACGTCCCGACGATTTCGAGTTCCCAGAACGCTGGCAGTCGGCGGACGATCGCTATGACGCTCGCGACATCCTGAGCGAGAACTTAGCCTTGCTCGAAGACGCTCATATCGCTCGCCGCAAGGTGCTCCAGGCCGGATATCAGTTCGGCGAGCTGGCGGTGGTACGAGCGAGCGAAAAACGCGGCATCGAGTTCAAGGTCGAGGTCAAAAACGCCACCCCCGGTCACGGAGTGCCGACCGGCTTCGATGCCGAGCGCCTGGTTTTCGTCCGGGTAACGGTCACCGACCGTGAAGGCACGGAGATCTACAAATCCGGTGACCTCGACCCCAACGGCGACGTTCGCGACCTGCATTCGCTCTACGTCCACAACGGCGAGCTGCCGCTGGACAAAGACCTCCTCAGTCTGCAGTCGCGTTTCGTTACCCGTATGGTGCGAGGTGGTGAGCGCGAGCAGGTGCTAGCGGTCAACTACTCGCCGGATCCTCTACCCTTCCTGCGACCTTCGACGTCGTCGACCATCCTCACCGGCCGGCCGCTCGGCGCCCGCAAGCACAAGCAGAACATCGCTCCAGGCGACAGCGTGTGGGGCAAGTACAAAGTCACGCCGGCGGCGCTCACCGGCAAAGGTCCCTACACAGCCCGCGTCCAGCTGGTCGCCGGCATGATTCCGGTCAACTTGATCCACGAGATCAAAGACGTCGGTTTCGACTACTTCATGAGCGCCCGCGAGGTGGCGGAGAAAGTGGTCGAAGGGCATCTGGTGCTGTGGGAGACCGACCTCGACCTTGGCCTCGACAACTCGCCACCGCGGCGCCCAGCGGTGGCGGCCTCACCCTAGATTCTCATCTGTAATGGTCGCGAGTTATGGGGGGCATCACCATGTATCTCCGGATTCTAGGCCCGTTCTTTTTCTGCCTCGGTCTGTGGCTGGCGCCTCTGCCGGTCCAGGCAGGCGAGGGGGACGACGGCCACGCCGAACATGCCGACGCTGAGGCCGAACATGCCGACGCTGAGCACGCCGACGACGCTCATGAAGAACACGCTGAGGGGGACGACGGCCACGCCGAAGGAGAGCACGGCCAGGAAGGCCACGAAGACCCTGGCAAGAGCCACGGTGATCATGGCGAGGGCCACGGCAAGGGTCATGGCAAAGGCCATCACTCCAGCCGTCTTTCCGACGAAAAGATTCCGATGCAGGTCGACGGCTTTCCGCAGCGCCCGAAACCGCTGATCGAGCTTGGAGAGCCATTCCTCGGCACCGGCACGCTGCGGCAAGGTTATCGCTTGCCGACCGGTGCCGTGTGGCAGCCGTCGCTCCTGATGTTCGGCACCTATCGCACGGCAATCCAGTCCTTCGAGTCGGACAGCGCTCCCGGCGCCCGCATCACCGAGTGGACCAACCGGCTGGATCTCTTCTTCAACCTCCAGCTGTCGGGCTCAGAACGGCTGGTGGTCGGCGTCCGCGCGCTGGATGATGACGGGCGATTCTCCGGCTACTTCTTCGAGCATCCGGACGACACCCTGGAGGGAGAATTCCAGGACGAGTTCTCGTCGGATATCGAGACCCTCTACTTCGAGGGCGACTTCGGCGAAATCTTTCCCAACCTGGATCGCGACGACTTTGGCTCCACCGACGTCGGCTTTTCGGCCGGTCGCCAGCCGCTGTTCTTTCAGGAAGGCATGTTGATCAACGACACCTTGGATGGCGTCGGCTTCACGCGCAACACCCTGCTGCCGGCCAATACCTCGAACTTTCGAGCGACGCTGTTCTATGCCTGGGACAACATCAACGTCAACAATGCCGAGCGTCGCTCCGCCAACCTATATGCGCTTCTGACCTCGACCGACTTTCGCCTTTCGACGGTCGACGCCGACGTCGCTTACATTCAGAACCATGATGGTGTCGGAGATATGTTGGCCGGCGGCGTCAGTGCGGTCCAGCGTCTGGGCAAGACCAATAGCGCTTTTCGCATCCTGGGATCGATGGCGGTCGACGAGGAGACCTCCGCGTCGACCGATGGCCTGCTGCTATTCAGCGAGCTGTCGTGGACTCCGCACTACACCCACGACATGATCTACGTCACCACCTTCTGGGCGCTCGACGAGTACACCCCCGCGGCCCGCGGTGTCGGCCCGGCGTCGAGCGGTCCGCTCGGCCGCGCCGGCATCAACTTCGCCGCCGCCGGCATCGGCAGCTTTGGAGCGCCGCTGTCGGGTCGCGCCCGCGAGGTTGCCGGTGGCGCCATCGGCTATCAGAGGTTCTTCGACAAGACCCGTAAGCAATTGCTGCTCGAGGCCGGCTTCCGGGTCGGCACCGCCAGCGACGTCGAAGATGCTTTCGCCGCCACCGCGCGTTATCAGACCGCCGTCGGTCAGCACTTGGTGGTCGTCGTGGACGGCTTCGTCGGCTATCGGGAAGATAGTGACGAGACGCCCTATGGTGGCCGCTTAGAGCTGGTGGTGAAGTTCTGAGCTTCCCCGTTGCTACTCCTCCTTAAAAGGGAATCGAAGCAGGCAGAGTGCTTCGTTATTTGCCTCTGCATCAGGCAAGGAGAACTCATGGGGAAGCGCGCAGCGCCGCCCTGGGTCCATCCCTCGTTCAAGATTCAACCCTGAAGGGTTGCACATCGGCTCTCTCTACCGATCGAATCACTCGCCGCTCCTGTAGGCGATACACTTACGGTCATGAGTCGAACTATAAATACGGGCAAAGTCCGCCGTGTCACCTCCGGTCTACTTCTCATCACCGCCGCTTTCTTCGCGACCGGAGCGGCCTGCGGACAGGTGGGCCGAGGCGGGCCACCGCCGGCGGCCTCGGAACCGAGCCCAACGGACGGTACCGCGAAGGGGAATGGGGAAAACATGAGCAACGATCCGGAGTCCCACGACCCGCGTTGGAAAGACGTCGATCGACAGATCTCGGACGGCAAGTTCGAGGCGGCGGCGACGATCGCTGAAGAGATCCTGGCGACCGCCCGCGAGGCCGACAACGCGGACGAAGAGACTCGAGCCCTGATCAAGTTGGTGCAGCTGCGCACCGGTCTTCACGGCTACGAAACGACGGTGCGATTCCTACGGGAAGAACCGTGGCCGGAGACGCCACGGTCGCGCATGGTCCTATCGCTGTTCTACGCCCGGACTCTGGCGACCTACCTGCAGTCCTATTCTTGGGAGATCGGTCAGCGCGAACGGGTTGAGACGGCTGATGAAATCGATCTCAAAGCCTGGACCCGCGATCAGATTCACGAAGAGATTCAGCGCGTCTACTTGGAAGTGTGGAATGGCCGCGAGGCCTGGGGCGATAGCTCCCTCGGCCGTCTGGCTGAGTATCTCTACCAAAACGACTATCCAGCACGCATCCGCGGCACCCTGCGCGACGCCGTGACTTATCTGTGGATCGAGTTGCTCGCCGATACCTCCCAGTGGCGGCCAGAACACTCGAATTCGGTCTATCGACTCGACCTCGAGGCCCTGCTGGCAGATGAGCCACCGCCAGTGGCGCTGGACGATCCGGACGTTCACCCGCTGTCCCGCCTGGCCGTGGTGCTGGCGGACCTGGAATCCTGGCATCGCCAGGGGGAGCGGCCAGAAGCGGCATTTGAGGCCCGCCTCGAGCGCATTCGACGCCTGCGCGCTTCGTTCAGCCAGGCGGAGGATGCCAAAACCCTTCGGCGACACCTCCAAGCCAACCTGGACGCCCTGAGCCGACGCTATGAGTGGTGGTCGATGGGCATGGCCGAGCTCGCCGAGCTGGTGCGATACTCATCGCAGGGAGACAACGAGCCGAGCTCAGGCGACGACGGACGCCTGATCGAAGCCCACAAAATCGCGCGGGAAGGTGCAGCAGCCCACCCGGACTCCCCCGGCGGCCAGCGCTGCCGCCACACGGTTGCACACATCGAAGCGCCAGCTTACGAGCTCAGCGCCATGGCCGCGGACAGCCCCGGCCAACGCTCGATCCTGGTCAAACACCGCAACCTCAAGACGCTTCATTTTCGCGCCTACGCCCTCGACGTCCAGCGACGCATCGGCCAGGCTCGCGACTACAACCTACTGCCCGGCTACCGCGACGCGCCGGCGATCGTCTCGTCCCGACCGATCACGGCTGAGTGGCAGGTCGACCTGCCAGAGACGCCGGACTACCGGTCGCATCGCACCTATGTCGTGCCGCCGCTCGAAGGCTTCGGTCTCTATCTGATCGTCGCCTCGGCACGCCAAGACTTTGCTCAGACCTTCAATCAGCAGACCGCGATCAACTTCTTCCTTGGCGATCTGGTGGTGATCCATCAGGCCGTCGCGGAGGAAGGTCAAGAGACCCAAGAGGTCGAGGTGACGGTGCGCTCCGGTGCTAGCGGCACGGCGCTAGCCGGCGTCGAAGTCGACCTCTACCGCAACGACTATCGCCAGGGGCATTCTCTGGTCGAGAGCCGCACCACGGGCGAGGACGGCCGCGTCTATTTTCAGGCCGAGGCTTTCACTCGCGCCAATCACTTCCTGTTGGCAAAGCATGCCACACCCGAGACCAAAGGCCCGGGCTCCGGTGTCGACGTGGCGCTGGTTCAGAACCTGAGGCCGCCTTATCGGCGACCTGTCAGCAGTGAGCGCACGTCGTCTTTGATCTACACCGATCGCAGCGTCTACCGCCCTCAACAGAAGATCCTATGGAAGGTCGTCGCTTATCGCGGCCAAAACGACGTCGGGCGCTTCGAGCTGCTGCCCGAGAGCAACGTCACCGTGCAATTGATCGACGCCAACGGCCAGGAGGTCGCCTCGGCGACGGTGACCACCAACACCTACGGTTCCGCCTCCGGCGAATTCGACATTCCTACCGGCCGGCTGCTCGGCGATTGGTCGCTCAACAGCTCCCTCGGCGGCTCGACTCGCCTGAAGGTCGAAGAGTACAAACGCCCGACCTTCGAGGCGACGATCGCCGATCCGGCCTCGCCACTCCGGCTCAACCGTCCGGCGACCCTGACCGGCGAGGTGCGCTATTACTTCGGTCTGCCGGTGGTTTCAGGCGACGTCGCCTGGCGGGTGACTCGAGAGCCGGTCTATCCCCGCTGGGGCTGGTGGTCCTACTGGCAGCCCACCCGCACCGAGATCCAAACCATCGCCGCTGGTGACGCCACCCTCGACGCCGACGGTCGTTTCGAAGTCCGCTTCACCCCGGAGGCCGACGAACGGCAATCGAAAAGCGTCACCTATCGCTACCGTCTGAGCGCCGACGTCACCGACGAAGGCGGCGAGACGCGCTCGGCGTCCCGCACCTTCCGACTTGGCTTCGTGTCGATCGAAGCGACCTTCGACAGCGAAGTCGGATTCTTTCGCTCCGCGGAAAGCTCTGCCCAAGACATCACCGTCCACCGCACCGATCTCGACGGTCTGCCGCGCGCCGGGGAGGGCTCCTGGCGACTGGTCGCGTTGGCTCAGCCGGAGACCGTCCAACTGCCGGCCGACCAGCCCCTGCCGCGACCTTCGGCCGACCGCGACGACTCCCAGAGCTACGAGACCCCTGGCGACCGTCTGCGTCCGCGATGGGAAACCGGCTATTCCCCCCGTCAAGCGATGGCGCTTTGGGACGATGGAAATGAGGTCGCCCGAGGCACCGTCGAGCACGGCGACGATGGGACCGCCGAGATCGCACTGCCCGACCTGACGGCCGGTGCTTACCGCCTGCACTACTCCACTACCGACGACTTCGGCGCCGAGCTCGAGACTCAATATGAGCTGGTGGTCGCCGGCTCGAGCCGCGACTCGCCGGCCGCGGGCTCCCTGGCTTTGCCCGCCGTCCTGCTCGCCGAACACTCGTCGGTGCCGGTGGGCGAGGTCGCCCGATTTCTTGTGCATTCCGGCCTCGAGGATCAACAGTTGGTGTTTGAGATCTACCAGGGTGGCCGGCGCACCGAGCGCCGGCTGCTGACCTCCGGTGGTCCACAGCTGATCGAGATCGAAGCCCGGGCCGAGCATCGCGGCGGCTTCGGCGTTCGGCTGAGCACGCTCCGTGACCATCAACTCATGAACCTATCCGCGGACGTCTTCGTGCCGTGGGACGACCGTCAGCTCAAGCTCGAGTTCGCCACCTTTCGCGATCGACTGCGCCCCGGCGACACCGAGACCTGGCGGGTGGTCGTCCGCGGCGACGACGAAGCCACCCTCGGCCGCGGCGCCGCCGAGGTGCTGGCCTATATGTACGACCGCAGCCTCGACATTTTCGCGCCCCATCAGCCGAGCGATCCGCTCCGCCTCTACCCCCGGCGGGCCGGGGTGCCGGGCCTCGGCTCGAGCCTGGGCCTGGCCAACCGCGCCTGGTATCACTCCAAGGACTTCGTCAACCTACCGGGCTATCCGACGTTTTCCAGCGATCGGCTGAAGTTCTACGACGGCTACGCCATCGGTGGTCCTGGCCAGCGGCGCTTCCGCATGATGAAAAAGGACGCGATGTCGCCGCCCGCGCCGCAGGCGATGACAGTGACCTCCGCAGCGAGGGCTGCGCCGATGGCGGCCGGCATGGCGGCGGAGGCGATGGCGGACGCCCCTCAGGCCGAGATGCTGGCGCTCGCGAACGGTGAGTCGTCCGATGACGTCGCCCAGAGCGAAACCTCTCAAGGTGATGCCGAGCTGCGCACCGACTTTTCCGAAACCGCGTTCTGGGAACCGCACCTGGTGACCGGCGACGATGGCTCCGTCGCTTTCGAGCTGACGGTGCCGGACTCGGTGACCGAATGGAACGTCTGGGTCCACGCCGTCACCCGCGACCTGAGGGCCGGTTCGCTCACCCGCCAGACGAAAACCGTCAAAGAGCTGCTGGTGCGCCCTTACCTGCCACGTTTCTTTCGCGAGGGCGATCGCGCCGAGCTCGAGGTGGTGGTCAACAACGCCGGCGACACCGAGCTGGCCGGTGTGCTCGATTTCGAGATCGTCGACCCGGAGACCGACGAAAGCCTGCTGAAGGAGTTCGGTCTGTCCCTCGGCGACGCCTTCGGCGTGCCGTTTGCCGTCGCCCCGGGCGGTGGCACCAGTCTGCGCTTCCCGGTCCGGGCCCCGGCCCGCGTCGGACCGGTCGCTTTCCGAGTCATCGGTCGCGCCGGTGATTTTTCCGACGGTGAGCTGCGTCCGCTGCCGGTCTTGCCTGGTCGTCTGCATCTCGCCCAGTCGCGCTTCGTCACCCTGCACGACAACGACCGTCGCACCCTGACTTTCGACGACATGGTTGACGACGATGCAACTCGCATCGACGAGCAGTTGGTGGTCACCCTCGATGCCCAATTGTTCTACAGCGTCTTGAACGCCCTGCCCTACCTCGCGACCTACCCTTACGAATGCACCGAGCAACTGTTGAATCGCTTCCTGTCGACCGGCATCGTTTCCAGCCTTTATGGCAAATACCCGGCGGTGGCGCGCATGGCTCGACAGTTCTCGGAGCGTGAAACCCGCCTCGCGCCCTGGGACGACTCGGATCCCAACCGTCAAATGGTGCTTGAGGAGACGCCCTGGCTGCAGACGGCCCGCGGCGGCAGCGAGCCAGGCGAAGACTTGATCAACGTGCTGGACCCAGCGATCGCCGACGCCCAGCGCGAAGCGTCCCTGGCCAAGCTGCGCGAAGCGCAGACCTCCCTCGGTGGCTTTCCCTGGTGGCCGGGCGGTCCACCGTCGCCCTACCTGACTCTCTACCTGCTCCAGGGGTTCTCTCGAGCGCTCGAATTCGACGTCGACGTGCCTCAGGACATGGTGGTCCAGGCCTGGTCTTATATGCACCGTCATTTCCTGGACAAGCTGGTCCGCGATATGACCCGCGACGACTGCTGCTGGGAGCTGGTGACTTATCTCAATTTTGTGCTTTCGAGTTACCCAGACATGACTTGGACGGGGGGCGTCTTCTCCGACGACGATCGCCGCCAGATGCTCGACTTCTCTTTCCGTCATTGGCGCCAGCACTCGCCGCGCCTCAAGGGTTATCTGGCGCTGATCCTGAAGCGCGCCGGCCGCGACGTCGACGCCCAGCTAGTGTTCGACAGCGTCATGGACTCGGCCAAAACCACCCGTGACGAGGGCACCTTCTGGGCACCGGAAGACCGCGCCTGGCTGTGGTACAACGACACCATCGAAACCCACGCCTTCGCGCTGCGCACCCTCACCGAGCTCGAGCCGGACGACAGCCGGCGGCACGGCTTGGTGCAGTGGTTGCTACTCAACAAGAAGCTCAACCATTGGAAGTCGACCCGCGCCACCGCGGAAGTGATCTACAGCCTGGTGCATTACCTCGAGCGTGAGGGCACCCTCGGCATCCGCGAGCAGGCGACCGTCACCCTCGGGCCACGGCAAGAGACCTACACCTTCGAGCCCGACACCTACGCTGGCAAGACACAGCTGGTGCTCACCGGCGAAGAGATCGACCCACAGACCATGTCAACGATCGAGGTCGCAAAAGACACCGACGGCTTCCTCTTCGCTTCCGCCACCTGGCATTTTTCCACCGAGAAGCTGCCGGAGGAGGCCCGCGGCGATTTCTTCAACGTCACTCGCAAGTACTTCAAGCGGGTCAACACCGGCCGCGAATGGGTGCTGCAGCCTTTAGCTGACGGTGCCGCCCTCGAGCCGGGGGACCAGATCGAAGTCCAGCTCTCGCTGCGCTCCAAACATGCCGCCGAATACGTCCACCTGCGCGATCCCCGCGGCGCTGGTTTCGAACCCGAGACCACCGCCTCGAGCTATAAGTGGGATCTCGGCATCAGCTGGTATGAAGAGGTGCGCGACAGCGGCACCAACTTCTTCTTCGAGTGGCTACCGGTCGGTGAGTACACCTTCAAGTACCGCCTGCGCGCCAACCTCGCCGGCACCTTTCGCGTCGGTCCGGCCCAAGTGCAGTCGATGTACGCGCCGGAGTTCGTCGCTTACTCCTCCGGGACGGAGATCGAAATCTCTTCCGAGGACGCGCCGTAACTTTCGTCGGAGAATCCTCCACCCCAGCGCTATGCAAGAATCCATCGCTTCTGAGGGGATTACCCGGCTGCTCCTGGCCTGGAGTGACGGCGACGAAGCGGCCCTCGAGCAGCTGACGCCTCTGGTGTACCAGGAGCTGCGGCGGATCGCGCAACGCTCGTTTTCCAGCGAGCGTCAGGACCACACTCTCCAGGCCACCGCCCTGGTCCACGAGACCTACCTCCGACTCGTCGACCAAAAGCAGGCGAAGTGGAACAACCGCGCCCATTTCTTCGCCGTCGCCGCCCGCCTGATGCGCCGCATTCTGGTCGATCACGCCCGGTCCCATCGCGCTTCCAAACGTGGCGGCGGCCACCGGCTGGCGCTCGAAGAAGCGTTCGCTTTCAGCCAGGAGCGCGACGTTGAGCTGATCGCTCTCGACGAAGCTTTGACCCACCTGGCCGAATTCGACCCGCGCCAAAGCCGTCTGGTCGAGCTGCGCTTTTTTGGCGGGCTGACGATCGACGAGACTGCGGAGGCCCTCGGTATCTCGCCGGCAACGGTCAAGCGCGAATGGGACCTGGCCAAGGCCTGGCTCTTCGGCCAACTGGGCCCAAACCACGACTCTGAGCGCACCGCTACATAGCGCCCGACAAGCTTCGAGCGCAAAAAGTTTCGCTCGCCGTGAGCTGATTGCGGGCTCATTTCCGCGTAAAGATCGATCTCGAAATCCGCGAGATCGGCCGGGGTCCGCCCCGACGCGATGTGCCCTCGCTTCGTTCGAGGGAAACTGAACCCATCCGAGAGAGGTGCGATGATGAAAGCCATGGAGCCAGAATCCTCAAGAACCGACGTCCGTGCCCACATTCTGACCGGCCTCCTGATCTTCACCGGGTCTATCCTGCACGGGCCAGCTTTCGCGAAGGCTGAGACTCTGTGCCCCCCCGCCAACAACACCTGGACGAATATTGAGCTGGCTTTCGATCCCACCGACGTCAGCCTGGCTTCGGAACACATCATCTATCTCGGCAACGTTTATGACTTCCGTCATGAAGACAACTGGAAAGAGCTCGAGCTGACGACCTTCGTCGATCCGGAAAGGTTCGTTCAAGGCACGTTCCGACTCTGGGTGCACTCCGCGCGACGTGGCGAATCCGGAGTCGAAGAGGTAACGCTGATCCACGAAGAAATCCTGCAATTGACGGCAGATCAAGTCATCCCGCCTGACTCCATTTGGATCAACGTGCCTTATTTCCCGTCGATCTGGACCACCGTCGACCTACCGCTCGCTGAGATCGTAGCCCCTTGCCACGACCTGCTGGCGATCGGCTTCGTCGTGGATCTTCGGGACTCCGTGAATAAATTTTTCTTCCCCGGTTTCACTCCGCTGGGCTATGCCGCCAGCGGCGACCCGATTCCCGTGGACAGCAGCTTCTTCTCCGACGTCTACGGCAAGATCGAGTTTGGCCTCAGTTGGGAATATCTTTTGACTCGATTTCCGGAGAACTACCTCGACTCGGATGTCGAACCACGACTCCAGCAAACTGTCAAGAATCTGATCGAGGTCGGTAGCACCCATATCAGGATTCAAGTTCGGCCGTGACCAGGGCTACGCCCTCGCCCTGAGCATCCGCACTCTTGACCTCCCGGCAACGATTCAAATGGCCTGATAAAGCGAGGATCGCCTCATCTCTGGACTCCGCCTCACCCGACGCCTGGGCGCGCCGGATCTCGAGCGCCGTCTGTAAATGAGGCAGAGCCTCTTGGGGACGACCGCTGTCACAGAGCGCTCGCCCCAATCCCTCGAGAGCTTCGGCGCGCTCCGGATCGTTCGCCGCCAAGACATCGCGCTGGATCTCGAGCAGTCGACGAAATTCCAGGATGGCGGCGTCATGATCTCCTTGGTCGTGGAGCAGCCAGGCCAGGTCTGCGAGGCTGAAGCGTGAGCTTTCGTGCTTCGGGCCCAGGGTCTCAGCCCACACCTCAAGGGCGTCGCGATAAAAGGCCTCGGCCATTGAGGGATCCCCGTGGCGCCGATTCCAGATCGCCAGATTATTGAGAGTGAAGGCCGCGCCCGAATATTGGACCCCGGGTAGCCGGCGCCAGATCGCAAGCGCCTCGCGGTAAAGGCTTTCCGCGGCTGCAATCCGGCCCAGACCCTGCCGAACCGCGCCGAGATTGGTCAGGATCTCGGCGACATGCAGGTGATCGGCTTGACGGTGCAGCCGACGCTCAATCGCCAGCGCATCGGCGATCAGAGGCTCCGCTTCTTCAAGCTCACCCTTGGCATGCAGCACCGATCCCAGATTCGAAAGAGTCACAGCGACCTCGGGATGATCGTGACCGAACGCCTGGCGCCGGATCTCGAGCGCCTCCCGCAGCTGTTGCTCGGCCGCTGGCACTTGACCGAGTGCCAGCAGCACTGTCGCCAGGTTGTTGAGACTTTCAGCGACCTCGTGAGCTTCGACTTGCGGCAGCGCGCGGCGCATCGCCAAAGCCTGTTCATGAAGCGCGAGTGCTGACTCGTAGGCCGCTCGGAGGTAGTGATACTCGGCCAGGTCGTCGAGGCTCTTGGCGACCTGAGGATGCTCCGCGCCGAAGTGCTGCCGTCGCTGGTCGAGGGCTTCGACCAATAGAGACTCCGCGCCGGTCAAGTCTCCTTGGGCCTGGCGGACCTTGCCTAAGTGGCTGAGAATCGACAGTGAAGTGTCCGCGTGCTCGTTGCCAAAGGAACGACCGAGAGCCCGCGCCTCCTCGAGCAACTCCTCGGCCTGGGCAAACAGGCCCAGTCGGTAAAAGACAGCTCCCATGGTGTCCATCAACGCGGCCCGGGTCTCAGGCTGGTCGCGCAGCTCGTGTCGAATGCGTTCGACGCCTTGCTCGAGCAGCTCCCGCGCCGTGACTTCCTGGCCTCTCGATGCTCCGGGGGAGGAGACCTCGAAGAGGTCGATCAAGAAGCTCGAGACCTCCTCTGCCCGCACCAGATTCTGCTCGGCCCGCTGACTGGCTCGGGTCGCTCGATGCGCCTGCCAGGCCGCCGCCACCAGAGCGCCGGTCAGGGTCAGAACCGCCAGGACCGCAGCCGCAACGCCGGTGCGGTGCCGACGCACGAACTTGCCCGCACGATAAGAAAGCGTGTCGGGGCGGGCGATCACTGGCAGACTCTCGAGGTAGCGCCGCAAGTCTTCCGACAATTGCTCCACCGTGGCGTAGCGCCGCCCTGGCTCCTTGCGCAGCGCCATCAGCACGATATTGTCGAGATCGCCGACGAGCTGACGCAGATCGTTCGAAGACGGCTCGGTCACCCCGTCGCTTCCGGAAGGCTGACTCACCGTGCTTGGCCGCGGCGGCTCGTCCTCGCAGACGATGCGCACGATCTCCGGCGACAACGGGTCCGGGAAACGGAAGGGGCGCTGGCCGGTGAGCATCTCGTAGAGCACGATGCCGAGACCATAGACGTCGCTGGCGGTGGTGATCGGCTCGCCCTTGAGCTGCTCGGGGCTAGCGTAGCCCGGCGTCAGCAGGCGCAGCCCGGTCACCGTCGCCTGCACCTCGGGATCCTGTGCTTCGATGAGCTTGGCGGTGCCAAAGTCGAGCAACTTCGGCAGACCTTGAGTGCTCACCAGAATATTGGACGGCTTGAGATCGCGATGGACCACCAGATTACGATGCGCATATTGCACGGCGTCACAAACGCTACGGAAGAGCTCCACGCGTTCACGGATCGAGAGCTGGCAGCGGGCGCAATAATCCGTGATTGGCTCTCCTTCGATGAACTCCATCACCAGGTAAGGCCGGCCGTCTTCGAGCGCCCCACCATCGAGCAGTCGAGCGATCGAGGGATGGTCGAGATTGGCAAGAATCTGGCGTTCCTGGCGAAATCTCTCGATCAGGAATCGGGAGTCCATCCCGAGCTTGAGGATCTTGATGGCCACTTGCTGCCGGTACTGGGCGTCCCCACGTTCCGCCAGATAAACCGTTCCCATGCCGCCGTGGCCAATTTTTCGCAGGACCTGGTAGGCACCGAGGTCGCGCCCGACGACGGAGCTATCCTCGTCCAACTCACTTTCTCCGGTCGCGTCGTCCGAAGTCTCCGGAGGAGGCAGACGCCAGAGCGCGGGAGTTTCGATGAAGTCGCCGGCCCGTTGATGGTTCACCAGCAGCGCGTTGATCTCTTGACGCAAAGCATCATCTTCACCGCAGGCTCGATCGAGGTAGTCCGGTCGCTCTGCCGAATCCAACTCGACGGCATGCTGAAAAATGCCCTTGATCTGCTGCCAGCGATTCGGATCCATGTTTATCGCTCGGTGGACGGAGATGACGGCGAGAAGGCTAGCAGAAACGAATTGACCTAACGAAAAAGCGGCTCCTGGCTACCCAGCCGGAGCCGCCCACGAAAATCAACGCTTCGAAGTCGGAGCTATCGATCGTAGCTACTTGTCGTAGCTACTGTCGTGCTGCAATTTCTCGATCAGCTCCGTCATGCCACCCGGGAGCACCGTGAGATCCACGTCGACCACCTCGCATCTCTCGACGTCGATCGAGGCACCGAGCCCCAAGCCACCGGAGCCACTGGCGGCGATATCCGTCAAGCCTTCGCCAAAGATCTTCGGATTGAGCGGGCTGAGGAGGCCGAGCAAGGTTCTATTTTGAAGATCACCGACGATGGACGTCTGGCCGAAAAAGTCGGTCCCCCACAGCACATGGCGCTCGAACGCATTCTGGCTCTCAAAGGTGTAGACCGCATCGACCTGAAAATTTGCGCTACCGGTGCCCGAAACGATCGAAAGATTGCCCTCGACAATGCCACCTGGAATCGGGGGTGGCGCCCCATTGGCAACCATCGCAGCGACGATCGCCGGACATCCGACCCGAAAGTTCGAGCCAATTCCGGGCGCCGGCAGCAAGCCAGCGACCGGCTGCGCGACCACCGGCACGCTTACCGACGTCGGGTTCGAAAGACCGGTCGTCACCATGGCGTTGACAAAAACCGTTTCTTGAACCAGGGATGTATTGACAATATTTACCACCGTCGCATAGTTTCCTGGTTTGAGTTCTTCGTAACTATCGTTGCCCAGGGGAGGATTCGGATCATTGAGCAAAGGCACGTTACCCGTCTGGTAACCGCAAACAAATTTGGGAAACCAGAGGCTTGCGGTTTGCGCTTGTGCTAAGGCAGGCACTAAAGCCAGCACAATCATGACGGCGATCAGGCGAGCGATGAATTGAAAATTACGTGTCATTACGATCTCCTTTCGGTTCGAGGCCAGGTCGTGTGGCAGATGTCGACTTCTCCGTCTTAACTAATAAGCCAGACGAGTCTCACTCTGCACCGTACTTTGTCTTCACGTATAGCGCGCTATCGGAACTGGTCTATACGCGGAAATTACGACCTGAAAAGCTCACGCTCCAGGAACTTTTTTTGAGATCTTCAGACAGTCTGGCTGCCGATGCTTAGTCGAGCAGCCTGTGACGCATAGATCGGCGGCGCAAACCACGAGCATCCTGCAGGGAGCGCAGGCGGCGTCCTGATGAGGGACGGCCGCCTGTGCCTCTCAGGGCATGGTGCTAGACCATGCTGAAGTATCGCCTGACTCGAAGCCGTCCACAAAAATGCGATCGTTACTGCATACGGATGCAGTGGCTAGGACCTCGTAAGCCTCGATCTCGTCGTTATCGCCAAACTCGTCGATCTGTACGTAGTAGAGGCCGGCCGGAAGCGGATCCAAATCGCAGGTCCGATCGATGAAAGAAAACAGATCTTGCCCGTCGTCGTCGTCGAACTCAATCTCGGAGAGGTTAGAGTCGTAGAGCCACATACGGGTGTCGCCAGCCGCTCCGGAGGTGCCGATCTCGACTTGTGACTCTTCGGCCAAGGAGAACAACATCCAATCTTCGTCACCCACTGGGCAGATGCTGTGATCTTGGGGCAGCCCGAAGTCGAGAACGTTGGCCTGGGCTGAGGTGTCGTCGGGCTCGAAGGAATCGGGCGCACACGAACAAGCAGTGGCGGTCAGATCGAGATCGTAGTTCGCAATCTCGTCGTTGTCACCGAATTCGTCGATCTGCACGTAGTAGGTCCCGGCGGGTAGCGGATCCGTTTCACAGCTTCGATCGATAAGCGAGAATAGATCGGCGCCATCGTCGTCGTCGAACTCGATTTCATTGAGACTGGCATCATAGAGCCACATACGAGTGTCGCCAGCCACTCCGGAGGTCTCCAAGATCACTTCTGAATTGGCAGCCAGAGTGAACAACGCCCAGTCCTCATCCACTACCGGGCAGATACTGTGTGCCTGAGTCGATCCAGATACTAACGACGAAGCTTGTCCTGAGGTGTCGTCGGGCTCAAAGGAATCCGGGGCACAACCGAGGATTTCGAACGCGCCGTCACTGCGATCCGTCGACGTGTAGACCTCCGCGGCGGCATCCCATGAGCCAACAAAAATCTTGCCGTTGGTCGTGGGCATACCGACCGGTGGCGTCCAGGACAGCGATGTGGTCGAGGCCGGAAGCCCGCCGCCGATCTGCACGTAGTCGTTCGTCATGTCTCCGTTGAGGGAATAAAAAACGAACAGTTCCTGGTTGCCCGGAAGATTCACCGAGGTCCAAGTGATGTCGATCGGCTGCCCCCCTGTCAAAACGTCGCCATCGCCGGGGAAAGTGATGTCGATCAACTGGCAATCAGGCTCGGTATCAAAAGTGGTCATGAGCACCTGGGTCGACCAGCTGTTCAATGCGTCTGTCCACTCCGCGGCCCCCACAAGATGACCGCAAGTCCAGTCGAAGTCGGCGCCGCTGTAGTCACCCCAACGGTTGCGATTGTTCGAGTCGAAAACGACATAGCTGGCAACACCCGACTGGTAGAAAAGAAAAGGGCCGGAGGTGGAGTTCGGCTGATCGTCGTAGATCTTGAAGATTGTGCTTGGGTATCGGTCGGTGCCGTTGGTCCACGTCCCGAAAATCCCAAGATTAGCGTCGTTGGCGGACCCTTGCAGGGTCAACGCAGGATAAGTGTAATACTCGCTCGTGGTCCACAGGTTGTGATTCCACTCCACGGTCCCAGTATCGGAATTCAGCTTCGCTGTGAGCCACGAACCGCGGGAGCCATCGTTATTTTGATCCGATCCTAGGGTGAAAAACACCCGTCGATTCGCATAGATGGCGTTCATGACTCGACTGTCGCCGCCGTCGATATCGATCGGTGTATCGGGTTGATCTACGTTTTCGTTGAGGGCATAGTACATGGGCAGTCCGCCAATCTCTATTCCCGCGAGGACCGGAGGCGTCTCAGGTGGTTCTGCGCCGCGATCACCGGTCAGGGTCCACAAGGTTACCGAGGAGCCAAAGCCCGAATACGTATTAACGAAATAAGTCTCTCCATTGGAATTGATCGAATGCGGATTGACCGGTTGGACACCGAAAGACGTTGAGCCATTGGGCCACGTCAGATTAGACCACCGCCAACCATTCGAGGCGCCCCCCGTCCACATCGCCGGATTTCGAGCGATCACCTCGGTCCAGCGAAAGCCGCCCGCCCAGTTGAACATGTTGCCTGAGTAGTAAATGCCAAAGGTATCGGCCCCCAGACCCGCATAGTCCATCCACGATGCGCCATCGGTGCTCTCGGCATCAAAGCGCCAAAGCCACCACGCACCGTCGGCAGCCGACGTCTGCGAGATGGCGATGAAGACAAAAGAGACCTGAGTCGTGCTATTAAGACCCAAGGCCAGCATCACGTACTTTCCTTGGCTCGGGTTGTACTGAACTCGAGGATCGAACAGGGTGAGTCCGTCCGTCCCCGCGTTGGCGAAAAAGTTGGTGAAGGTCGTGTAGCCACGGATCTGCCGTCCTCTTTTTGAATAAACAGCAAAACCAGAATTTGTAGATTCCAGAATGTCTCTGTCACCGACAGCAACCACTGTGTCGGGCGGAATCCATCCCGTCGAATCCAACCCTTCAAATTCTGTAATCGCGGAGCCCCCTCCACGCGCGCTCTCAGACGCCGGGGCATCGGACTCCACGCCCTCCGGTCCGTCATGCTCTATCGACAAGCTATTCTGACCGGTCACAAACGTCAGCTGATCTCCTTGAATATGAGACCGGAGATCGGCTGGAAGATCGGTCGGATCGGTGACTTGAACGTCGGCGAGACGGACAACTTTCGGATCGCTTCCAGGCAGCGCTTGAACGCCCAGAATGGCTTCTTCCCTATCCCGTCGCACTGGCACACCAGGCCCTGCTTCGTCGACCTGTGGCATGGCGAAATCCAAGACCTTGGCAGACGCTCCAGCCTGATCAGGCCGAGGAGCCGTCTGCGCCGTTCCCACACCAGCCACCAAAATCATCAGAAAACCGAACCCGGCAGCGAGCCCGGTGAACGCGAAACCACCCAGTGAGACTCTCTCTATTGTTTTCATTTTATTCCCCTGAAAATATTCCAAATTATAAGAATGCTCGACATGAGCTCTCCAACTATGAGCTCTTTCAGCCAGGCATCTGAAGACGCTCGATCCGTTGTATGATCACTGGATCGACCGGCTTCTTGGTCGGTCGGCCGCGAAACTGCTGAATCGGACGGATCGAGATCTCTTCAGCGAGATCTAAACCTTCGACGACTTCTCCGATAACCGTCACCCGGCCGTCCAACTGCGGCCGATCGGCCAGCAATATCATCATCCCGGGAGAGGCATCGGCGGGCGACCGCGTATGAAGGTAAACATTACCGCGACGAGCGCGACGACTGGCGACGCCTGAGATATACCGATAACCTAGAATTTCATTAATCTCCTGGCGGGAGGTACCGACCAGGAAATCGACATTGCCACTCTCTTCGAAACGTTCGAGCCATCGCGCGTATTTAGGCGGGCGAGTGCCCTGCCGCTTCCACTGCCCGTCGGCTTTGCTCAACTCGAACTGCCAAATGTCCATCGCTTCGCCCACGTTCTTGATGCGATCTTGATGCAGACCTAGCGCTTCGGCGTCCATCTCCTGTGGAATCTTGTAATCCAAGCGCCCATCCTGGGTCGTGCCGATCTCGATCCGGGGCCAGGTGTAATCGATCGTTAATCCGTCATAATAACCTCTGCCAGTCGGCTCCGCTGTAGCGTCGCCCCTAGTCACCTCGTCAATTAGTTCGAGAATAGTAGCGATAGAATGTGGCGCAGCTTTTCGATCAAGCTCGATGACGATCTCTCCCTCGTCGAGAACCATACGGACCCGAGGACGCAGGTCATGCGATACACCAGCAGATGATTCTTTCGAAGAGTATTCAGAGACTGTCATACAACCACAGGCCACAAGGCATACTGCAGAGCTACAAAGCATATATATCCGCACCACCCAAGAGCTAACAAGCCTGGACCCGAGCGTGGCCCATTGGAAACAACCAGAATCTATCTTTGGCATGCCACGAAAACGATCCGTGCTTAATCGGATCGGAATCTGAGGACTTGATGACAACTTACCTCCCCTCACTCTATAGGCTAATCGCATCGCTCACGCCCAATGGCATCGGCGGATTCTTTTATAATCTGTTCCGACTTCGAACTTAGCAAAGAACCGGCGATGCGTCAAGTGGCTATTCTAGCGGCAGCTGAGGACAGGGGCCTCCTACCACCTGATCACCCAATCCGGGGAAACAGACGGCCGAACACTCAGCGCCGGACGGCGATATCATCAGCACATGCCATCGACGCCGGCCGCGAAATCTGAGCCTGACTTCAACCGCCAACTCCGCTGGAGGAGCTGAAGGTGTGGACCGATCTTGAGCGATGGATCCGGCGGCAGCTCAGCGTCCATCCCCGGCTACGGTCGATCGCCAGCCTGGCTCGACGTCGATTGATCCCGACGCGCTGGCGCGCGTTGGCCAGCCGCCATTGGGACGAGCGCGTTGGCGACGTCGAGTCGGGGCACCAGCGGGGCTGGCTCGACTGGCCGATCGTCGAGGAAGAGTACGTTCGTCCCCAGATCTCAGGCGATCCCAAGATCGGTTATTTGCCCTACCTCTTCCACCAGCACGCGCCGAGCTTACCGGTCCCCCGAGTGCTGTCCCTCGGCTGCGGCGGCGGCAATCTCGAACGGGCCCTGATCGATCTAGGGTTGGCTCGACAGATCAACGCTTTCGACGTCAGTCCCGAATCGATCCGTCTGGCTGAGCAACTCGCTTCAGAAGCTGGCATGGCGAAACAGATCCGTTACTCGGTCGCGGATCTGGATCAAATCTCGCTGCCTTCCCGAGCTTATGACGTGGTGTTCGCTAAGCAGGCCCTCCACCACTTGGAGAATCTCGAGCACGTCTATGCCCAGGTCCGAAGCTCGCTCGAGCCCGACGGTCTGTTCATGTTCAACGAATTCGTCGGACCTTCCCGATTCCAGTGGTCGGACCTCCAGCTCGAATTGATGAACGAGCTACTCGAGGCGCTACCGGAACGACAACGCAAGGCTGCCCCTTTCCTGCGGGTCTTGCGGCCGGCGCTCGAAGACATGAAGACCCTGGATCCGTCGGAGGCCGTGCGCTCGGCCGATATCTTGCCGGTGCTCGAGCAGACTTTCGAGATCGTCGAGCATAAGCCCTATGGCGGCACTCTGCTGCACATCTTGCTAAGCCACGTCATGGAATCGTTCGATCTTGAAGACGCGAGAGACCTCAGCCTCCTGCGACTGATGTTTCAGTTCGAGCGCAATTTGATTCGCCACGGGGTGCTGCCGAGCGACTTTGCCTGTGTGGTCGCGCGACCTCGATGAGTCGCTCGGCCAAATAGACCAAATTTTCCGCTAAAGCTCGTAAGTTATTGATTCTACAACTGGCACAGGGGTCTGGAGAAAGGTCCAACCTCTGTGCCAGTGCTGGCACGGAGGTCTTGAGAGACCGCCAACGTCGGTGCCAGTGCTGGCACCGGTCATTGTTCAGGCGCCCAAACTCACTGCCAGAACTGGCACAGGACTCGGGCTAGACGCGCAATCTCCCTGTCGGCGAAAAAGGAAGCGAGATGGACTTTCCAGGTCGGCCGACCTGAGTGAAAGAAGGCGATTTTGCCAACCATCGCGATTGCGCGACGGCTTCTAAGCCGCTACATCAACAAAAGACGCTTCGGTACATGGCTTAGGAAGCTCCAATCCTTCAGCCCGCATGCCTTCGAGATGGAACTCGATTGCCTCCCGCATATTTTTCTCAGCATCCGCTCGGGTTGGGCCAGTCGTGATGCAGCCAGGAACGTCCGGTGAGTAAGCCGAGTAGCCGGTGGTGGTCGGTTCCAAAATAATGAGGTATCTCATTTCTTCAACCAGTCTAACCCGAGTTGCATCGCACGCTAAAGATGCCACGTGCCAAGCTCCGGGCTCGGCACCTGGGCTCCCGGTTTCAGAACGGATAGCATCACCCGCTTGATGACCGCCAAGGAGGCCTTCATGCGGCGCATTTTGATCCCCACCCTTCTCTTGACCCTCGCCATTCCGGCGCTCGGCCAGCCGGAGCTCCATCCACGCCTCGCCGAGCTGGTTTATGACGTCGAATTCTTCCCCGGTACCAGCTACGACCCGCAAGTCCCGACGCCGGAGAGCCTGCTCGGCTTTCGGCCTGGCGATCGGGCGGCGTTTCCGGCAGAGATCGAGCGCTGCCTGAAGATTTGGGACGAAGCCAGCCCTCGGGCTCGACTCGTAGAGTACGCGCGCAGCCATGAAGGACGGGCGCTCTACTACATGATCGTCACCTCGGCGGAGAATCTGGCCAAGATCGATCAGATCCAGGCCGACGCCGGCCGACTCGCCGATCCTCGCGATCTGTCCGACGAGGCCGCCGACTCACTGATCCAGCAGCACCCGGCGGTCGCCTGGATGGCCTACTCCATCCATGGCGACGAGACTTCCGGCTCGGACTCCTCCTTGGCGGTGCTCTATCACCTGATCGCTGGCACCAGCGACGACGTCAACCAGCTCTTAGACAACCTCGTAGTGCTGATCGACCCGAATCAAAATCCCGACGGGCGGCACCGCTTCTTGCAGCAGATCGCCGAACATCGGGCCACGACCCCGAACGTCGACGATCAATCCCTGCTCCATCGCGGCTACTGGCCCCGGGGACGCACCAACCACTACCTCTTCGACATGAATCGCGACTGGATCTTGGGGGTCACCCCGGAAGGCCGAGGACGCATCGCGGCCGCCGGCCCCTGGCATCCCCAGCTGATGGTCGACGCCCACGAGATGGGACCGCAGAGCACTTACCTTTTCTCCCCGGCTCGCAATCCACGCAATCCCCACCTGCCTCCGAGCCATGATCTGTGGAACGCGACGTTCGCCCGCGACCAGTCCGAGGCTTTCGACTCCCAGGGCTGGGTGTACTACACCGGCGAATGGAATGAGGGCTGGTACCCCGGCTACACCGACGCCTGGGGCGCTCTGCGCGGTGCTGTCGGCATCCTCTACGAACAGGCGCGATTCGCCGAGGATGGTGTCCGCCAAGGCGGCGGCGACGTCGTCACCTACCGCCAGGCAGTCCACCATCAGGCGGTGAGCTCGATCGCCAACCTGACGACCCTGGCGACCCAACGCCAGGCGGTGCTGCGGGACTATCTCAAAGAACGACGCGCAGCGGTGGCGACGTCCGGTCCCTACGCTGATCGCACCTTCGCCATCCTGCCGAGTGCGAACCGCTCCCGGCTGCAGACCTTTCTTGACCTGATGAATCTGCAAGGCTTCGAGATCTACGTCACCAACCGCGAGACAACGGTAGCGTCGAGCGTCGATCAAATCGGACGACAGCAAAACAGGACCGAACTGCCTGCCGGCACCGTCCTGATCCCCAACCGTCAGCCCGAAGCCCATCTGATCGCCACCATGCTCGAGTTCGATGCTCGCTTGCCGAGGGGGTACCTGGAACGCGAGCGCACCTCGATCCTGCGCGACGGCCAGTCGACGATCTACGACCTGACGGCCTGGAACCTGACCATGCTCCACGGTCTCCGAGCCCTCACCCTCGACGGCGACTGGCCGGCCGGTGCGAAGCGCTGGGCTCCGGACAAGATGCCAAAGACGAGCGTCTCACCGGCGCCAGCCGCGGTCGCCTGGATCGTTAGCGGTGACGACGATGCCTCGGTCACCCTGGCGGCGCGGCTGCTGGAACGAGGAGTCGGAGTCCGGGTTGCCGATCGCGCCTTCACTTTTGGCGATCATCGCTTTCCCCGTGGCTCGGTGGTGATCACCCCAGCCGACAATCGTCGGTTCAGCGGCAACCTCAGCGAAACGATCGGTGGCACGGCGAGCGAGCTCGATCTCGAAGTGATCGGTGTCACCACCGGACTCGGTGACGGTGACCTGCCCGACCTCGGCGGCAGCCATTTCGGACGCCTCGAAGCTCCGAGGATCGCCCTTTTGGCCCGTGGCGGCACCAACGCTTATGACTACGGCTCGATCTGGCACACCCTCGATCATCGTCTCGGCATTGCCCACTCCCAACTCGACGCCAGCACCCTGCGTTCCGCGGACCTCAGGCGTTACAACGTTCTGGTCGCTCCCGATCGGGCTTTCAGCTCATCCTCGTCCCGACGCGGCAGCAGCGGCGGCCTGTCCGAGGCGACTCGTTCAGCGATCAAGACCTGGGTGCAAGCCGGCGGCACCCTGATCGCCATCGCCCGCTCCGCGAGCGATATTGCCAGCGAGAAGGTTGGGATCTCCGGCGTCCGCCAGCTACCGGACGTCCTCGGCCAACTGGACGCTTATGAGCTGGCGGTGCTGCGGGAGACGATGGAGCGCGACCGCGCGTTGCCCACCGAAGCCAAAGTCTGGTCCCACCTGACGACGGGCGAAGCGGCACGCCCCTGGGATGGACTCGAGGAGCTCAAGCGTCCGAACGAAGAGGAGCTCAAACGCCGGGACGCCTGGGACCGCATGTTCATGCCCCAGGGTGCTTTTCTCGCCGCGCGCACCGATCCTGAGCACTGGCTGACTTACGGCGTCGGGCCGGAGGTACCGATCCTGACTCGCGGCGGCAACGTCCTGATGGCCGCTCATCCGGTCGAGACCCCGGTCCGTTTCGGTGTCCTCGAAGCCAACGCCGGCGCCGACGCCAAGCGTGTGGGCTGGTCGATCGTGCCGACCGGTTACGATCTGCGGCTGCGCATGAGCGGCTTGCTGTGGCCGGAAGCCGCCGGCCGCCTGGCCAGCTCCGCAGCGGTGACCCGCGAGTCGGTCGGTCGTGGGCAGGTGATCCTGTTCGCCAACTCACCGACCTTTCGTGCGTCCACCCACGGGACCGCCAGGCTTTTGCTCAACGCCCTGATCTACGGACCCGGCCTCGGGACCCGGAGTCCGATCTTGCCCTGATCGTAGCCTCGAAAGAACCGCTAGCTGCTGCTGCCCGACTGACGGGCGGCGGCGCGAATCGCGGCTTCCAGCTCGTCGTCGGAGATCAAGCCTTTGCCCACCAGAAGCTGCCGGACCGCTTGCAGATAGGCGGTCAGCTTCGGCAGTTCCTGCCCCATCTCGGGCGGCGCACTCGGCGCCACGGTCGTCCGGGTATGGGTGTAATACTGCCGTGGCTGGTAGAGCTCGGCGAAAAACTCCGCCGGCTCGACGCCGATCACGCTCAAGATCAGCAGCACCTGATCGAGTCGTAGAGACTTCTGCTTGGTCACCAGCTGCGAAATGTAGCTGCGCCCCCAACCCAGGGCCTCTTGGACCTCGAGCTGGGTGAAGCCTCGCCCGCGAACCTTGTCCGAGAGCAGCGTCAGGTAACGGTCGACTTCACTATCCACTTGTCGCATGGGCCGATCATAGCTACTGGAGGATCGACAGCCAAGCCCGCGGAGATTTCGTTGAAGTCAGTTGTTTTACAGATAGAGGGTCAAGTCTCTTCGGCGGTGCGTACGAACGGATTGTTCTTATCGCGCAACCGATCCAAGAATCGGATCAGCACAAAGCCGGCAATACACAGGGCCAAACAGATCCAAAAGGTGCTCGATGAGAAGTCGGGCAGAACGTTGCGCTGCAGCATCGGGACCACGTCACCATGACGATCGACCATGGTCTCGAGAGTCTCTTTGAATGGCCAGATCTTCCGCAAAGAGCCGATCATGAACCCGACCAATAGAGTGATCGTCATCTGGTGGTAGTGATGGAGGAGCCAGCTGAGAATGCGAGCAAAACCGGTGATGCCGACCACCAAACCGACCCCGAAGGGCAGCAGCGTGACGATGTCAAACGCTTTGACGGCGTTCAGCACATAGGCATACTGGCCGAGGATCAGCAGGATGAACGAGCCGGAGATGCCGGGCAAGATCATCGCCGTGATTCCCACCATGCCGCTCAAGAAGAGGGTCAAGGGGTCGTGCGGCATCTGGACCGGCACCAGGCCAACGATCCAGTAGGCGAGCACCGCGCCGCCCAGGAGCGTCGCCACCGCGCCGGGAGACCACTCGATGTGGCTGCCGATCGCGACGATGCTCGCCAGCACCAGGCCGAAGAAAAACGAGTAGAGGAAGATCGGGTGGTGCTCGAGCAGCCAGGTGAGAATGCCCGCTAAGGTGATGATCGCGACGATGATGCCGCTACCGAGGGCGAGCAGGAAACGCCAAGGCACCCGTTCCGTGGCCTCGCGCCAGCGCAGACGCAGCAGCAACTGGACGACCTTCAGATCGAACGACTTGATGCCGTCGATCAACTCCTGGTAGACCCCCATGATGAAGGCCATGGTGCCGCCGGAGACCCCGGGGACGACGTCCGCGGAGCCCATGGTCAGGCCGGTGACGAAGAGATAGAGATAGTCTCGCGCGGTGCGCTGGTCTCGGGCGGCGCGCTGATCTTTAGCAATCTGGTCTTTCACGATAGCTCCCGCAAAATCGATCGCGCGATCATAGGCTAAAGTCACCGGGTAGAGTTCAGCTATGGCTAAGAAAATCCAGGATGTTCGCCGCCGACTCGCCGCCCTGAAGGTGCCGAGCGCCCCTTCAGCAAGCCATGTGACGTCAGACGCTGCGGCGCCCGCGACCGCTCTCGCCGACTGTCGGGTCCTCCAGAGTCACCTGCGGGAGCTCAAACGCGAGGTTTTGGGCCACATCGCGGCCCATCGCGCGGAGTTGGGGGAGCTGGCGCGGGAGGAGCTGCGGACTTCGAGCTCCGCCTCCGGCGACGCGAGGCAGGAAGGAACCCATCTGCTGGCCGACGTCCGACGCCGGGTGATCGGCATGGTCGAAGGCAAAGCCTCCCCGGCTCGTCGAAGGCGTCAACGCGGCAAAGTTCTGGAAGCTTGGTCGCGCCTGTCGGAAGATATCGATGCCCGTCTGGAGCAGCTCGAGAAGCTAGAGTCCCAGCTGGCCCGAGAGGCCGGCGAGAACGACGATCTCTACCTGCAGAATAGCCCGCAGCCCCCCCCAAGCCCACCCCCAATTCCGCAAGCGAACCCACGTCTTTCCTCAACGAGCGGGCCAAGGACTCGGACGAGCCCAGGCCACGCCCAAAAGACGAGTGATCAAGAGGCAAGCGACGATGTCTACGCCGCCGTCGGCGCCAACGTGCAACAAAAGGGGCAGAGCGCCAGCGGCTACTGCCCCCATTGCGGCCAAGGCCTCGACCCGGAGGATCGCTTCTGCCGCCAATGCGGCCATCGACTCCAGCATGCAGGAGCTTAAGAAGCGGCGGGGCGTCGCAAGGTCAGCACCGGGCAAGAAGCGGAACGTATGACCTTCTCCGCCACACTTCCCAAGAGAAAGTGCTCGAGGCCGCTGAGACCGTGGCTGGCGAGCACGATGAGATCGGCTTTCTCACCCTCCGCAAAGCGCGTCAGCTCGGCGGCCACGTGCCCATTGAGGACGTGGCTCTTGACCGGGACCTGAAGCCTCTCGATGGCGGCCGCGAGCTTGTGCTCTGCCCGACGGCAGATCGCACTGCGATCGAAGTCAAAAGTCGGACCCCAGATCGCAACCTCGGCCTGAATTTCGAGCGATGGCACGATGACGTGGGCGACGTCGATCCGACTGCCAAAAGCCTTAGCCAGCTCCTCTGCAGTCTCCAGCGCACGCTGGGAGTCCTCAGAAAAATCAAACGGCACCAAGATGCGGTCGATTTCATGGAAACGCCGGGCCTCTTCCTCGTCGCGAATCGTCAGGACCGGGCAGGACGCCGAACGCACCACCTCCTCGGCAACACTTCCGAGCAGAAAGTGGCGCAAGCCACGCCGACCGTGGGTGCCGAGCACGATCAGATCGATCGACTCCTGCTCGGCGTACTCAAGAATCGCGGGCGCCGCCGCGATACCGCGATTTTGTGCCTGGAAGAGCGTCAGTTCCTGGATCTGACGCTCGTCGATCAGCTGTTGAATCCGGGTCGAGGCGACTTCCTCCATGCGGCGATGCAGCTCTTCGTACCCGGGAAAGGTCTGCCCTGCCTGGCTGCGGTCGTATTCATGGAGAACGACGGTGTGTAAGAGGTGGAGCTCTGCCTCGAATTGCCGAGCCAGGGCGACGGCGTGAGTCAGGGCCGCGTTGGCGCAATCGGAGAAGTCGGTCGGCATAAGAATTCTGTCGAATTGCATGATGGGTCTCCTCGTCCGAAGCCATCGATTTGGAGCCTTTCACTCCGGTGACCTGCCATCCGAAGTTACTCCGGGTCGCGACACGGATCCACCTCCAAACGGGTAGTCGCGGAGACATAAGAAGGCTGTTCACCGAACGCATTTGCCTACCCGCTCAGGTATGAGCTCAGAAGCTCAGATGGCTGCCCGGCACCGGCTTCATTCCGCCGATGTTTTGCCAACGCGTCGCGGGCCTGCTCGCCAACAGTCCCTGATAGGATCCTAAAATCGCGACAGAAGAGTAGCGATTGAGCAATCGATCCGTTAAGATTCGCCTTAAGACCAAGATATCGAATCATTCAGAGGACCTTCCATTGAAACGCAACCATCTGATCTGGATCGGACCGCTGATCGCTGTCGTCGGTGTGTTGAGCTATTTCATGTTCTTCGCCCGCTTCGCGATGCTGCGTGATTTTCCCTGGCTCAACCTGCCGCTGGTGCTGCTGGGCGCGGTGCTGTCCCTGCTCGGCCTGCGGCGAGCCCTTCAAAGCGCGCCCTCTCGGCTCGGTAAAGTGTTGGCCGGCGCGGGCCTGACTCTTTCGCTACTATTTGCTGGCCTGTTTATCGTTTATATCTTCTGGCTCAGCATGGTACCGCCGGCCAGCGACGCCACTCTCGCCCTCGTTCAGGCTCCGGACTTCGCCTTGACCTCGAGTACCGGTGAGACGGTGCAGCTTTCGGACTTTGCGGGTCGCAAGGTCGCATTGATCTTCTATCGTGGCTTTTGGTGACCCTTCTGCATCTCAGAACTGCAAGGTTTGCAGTCACGACTTCAAGAGATTCGGCAGGCGGGCGCCGAAATTCTGGCAGTTAGCGTCGACCCCGCAGAAACCACCCGCGAAAAGCTAGGCTCGGCCGGAATCGAGTTTCCGCTCCTTGCCGACCCCGACTTCAAAACGATCGACGCCTATGGCGTTCGGCACGCTGCCGGCGGCATGGGGGGCGTAGACATCGCTCGGCCGGCCACCTTTCTGATCGACGGCCAGGGTCGTATTGTCTGGCGTGAGCTGACCGACAATTACCGGATTCGCTTGCGGCCGGAGCGGCTGCTTGAGCAGCTGAAGAAAGCCCCGTAAGCACACCGCCGTTGACCGAGAGAGCTGGGTCAACGGCGGCGTATTCATTCGCTCACAGGGCTAAACAGGCCTAGGCTATCGGGCTGTGGGATCGAGGCTCACCTAACGATCAGGCGCCGTCACTGCCGTCGCCGTCGCCATCTCCTCCATCGTTGTCGCCACCATCGCCGCCGTCGTTGTCGCCGCCGTCGTTGTTGCCGCCGTCACTGCCGTCGCCATCGTCGTTCATACTTTCAATCCACGCGACCACCTCGTCTGGCAAGTCGTCTCCGTCGTCGTCCTTAGCCAGATCGAAGGGACCACCGAATGTGGGATTGATGGTGCACGTGGGGGTGGTCGGATCGCCCGGAAAGCAGACGGTGCCGTCGTCATTGACGAAACCAATGCTGGCAAAATGAAGCGGCGCCACGGTCGCGCTGGCAACAAAAGGCGTGAAGCAGGTCACACCCATGACCGGTGTCGGTCCCGCACCGATAAAGTTGGCGACGCCGGTACCGGGGGGATTGACCAGATCGACAAAGGGTGCAGTGCTGCTCACCGCCGCGACCATGGCCGCGGCGATCGCCGGCGGGCCAGCCCCGAACCCAGGACTATTGACCGTCACGATCTGTGTCTCCGGTACCGCGGTCACCGGAAACGTAAAGCTGGTGGGGATGGCGAAAGGACTGGAGTCCACCACCATGATGTCCCAATTATCATTGCTATTCAGGGTCCCGGTCACGCAATAGCCGATGACCGGATCGGGCGCCGCCACAGGCGGCGGGCCGGGGCAACTGAGGGTGACCGGCAGGCCAGCAGCCGCCTGAGCGATCAGTAAGGCATCGACAGAGTCGATGTTGAAGCTGGTGTTGACATCGCAATTGTCCTGCTGACAAAGGTCTGGCGTCACCGAGCCGGCGCCGATCTGCGCGGCGGTCAGAGAGTCGACCACGTCAACGTCGCCATCCAGATCACAGTCTCCGCACAATCCGTTCGCCAGAGCTTGCGGAGCGGTCAGTAATACGAGGGTCAAACAAGTCATCCAATTCAGGCAAATCATCCAAGAGGTGCATCGGACGGTACGCATAGACTCAGTCCTCCTACTAAGTTGTTCCCAACCTCTCGGGCACCGCCAGGCTGGGTCTTGGGGTTGATGGGCGGTACGTCACGCGCTCATCCGGCGTCACGTTCCGAGTTTTGCGCTACATGAGTCCCCGCGCAGGTTTTGCGAAAACTGGCTCAAACTCGTCAGCCGACTCTTCGGCTCTTCTGTCAGGCCTGCCTAAATCCGGTATAGTCCATAGATCATGTCTATGGCCAAGGCTTCGAGCCGTCCGCACGCTCCGAGCCGGATGGAACGCCGCCGGTGGTGGTTGGCTGCCTGCGCGCTGTTCTTGGTCACTGGCCTGCAACTGGCCG